>CAWUEQ010000106.1:0-159507 GCA_963921185.1 Dasysyrphus tricinctus | reverse complement strand
TGGAGTCTCAACACCAAAGAAATTCTCGTACAGGATTTTTGAAAATCCTGGTTACTGAGCCCAAAAATTATCAGCAGTGGATGTACATGGCAATAGTTAGACCGATATACTAACCTACGAGAATCTAATTTGGTGGAAGGCGACTGAGAAAGCAACAAACCTGAAAACTTTGATTAGAATGCTTAGGTATTACGGGGGCGTTAAGAACCACCCCCACAGCGGAATTGAAAACATAGTCAACCATCGACCCCTAGAACTATTCGTGCAAGAATCAGCAGCAGTGCCTTGCGGCTAAGCCAGACTAGCTGCTGGAAACAAGCACAACGGGCCATCCTCAGATTCTTCAGAGATACATATGTGGGAATTAATGTCTGCACATACTACATTTCTCCCCATTTAAACTTCAAAGATCCTTCACTACCTCTTTTCCTCATAGAGAGGAGTAGGAAAACAACCAACCCTTTAGTAATGAATCTTCGATAACTGTTTTCACTGATGGTTCTTAAATTATGGAGTTGGTCCAAGAATTTTGTCGGAAACTCTGGGACTAGTGAGCTCTTTCAGACTTCCTGACCTTTGCAGCATCTTCCAGACTGAGGTCTTGCAGTGACTAAAGCAGCTACGCAAATATCAATGAGGCGATACCACGAGCTGATCACCTTCTTGATAGCCAGCATCAATAAGAGCAATTTCGCCACCGAGATACACTCGAAGCCTATAACTTGCTGTCAAAAAGAACTAAGGATTTTCGGCATGCAGCATAACATTTAGACTCTGCTGGGTTCCTTGTCACAGTGATGTACAGGGAAACGCAAGAGCTGAGAGCTGGCAAGAATGTGATCTTATTAAAGTACCAACCTGTAGCATCAAAAAGGATATTGGTTGCAAAATATTAGAAAAAATCCAATGAGAGAGCGGAACCTGCTCAAGCTTGTGGCACAACAAGAAATTTATGGCCAAATTTCAATAACGAGAAGACAGACAAAATTATGCAAATGAACAAAAAACATCTTCGTTTCTGGGCTACCACAAAAAGAAAATAGGCTCAATTTAGCACCGATGTCCTTGCAGACGGTGCCGCGATGAAGAAGCACGACGAGATACTTCTCACTTCCTTAGTCAATGTCCAGCACTCTGTAATTAAAGATAGAAACACTCTTAGGGATTCATTTCTATGATGACTTCGAGGAACTTTCTATACGTTCGGATAATAGCCTCCTGAACTTCGTCAATGCCTCTAAATGGCTTGACTGCAAACAAAACACATTGGTTCTTACATGAGTGGGATACAACTTCCTAGGGTATCAGACCTACATAGATCTAAGTGTGACGATAACAAGATTAACAACAGCCCTTTTATCTAACCTTACCTGGACTAGAAGGATGGTGTGTGGTGGATAATTCGGCATGGAGAATCAATGGTGCCATCATAGTCTTGAAAACAGAATCCGGGAGGAGTCTTCCCTCTAAAGCACCTCTCCTTTTATCAATGCGGCAGTGGAAGAACTCCCCAGATGGAATCAACGGTAGTGTCTACGTCTAAGTTCCAGTCAGACTGAACCACTTAGTTAACACCTATACGGGCTACTACGAAATATTCGGAACTCAGGCCTATAAGGAGCGTTAATCCAGCTCCCCGCCCGTGAGTTATATTGTACGGGTCCGGTCCTCTAGTCTGGGATCGAACCTTCGGGTTGAATTCCCGGCCACGTAAAGCGACTTTTATTGCGAATCAACAACAAGCATAGGATACGGCGGATTTACTGTTGACGATACCAGCAAACGAAATTAGGAAAAGAACTACAGATCTGCACGTGGAATGTTTTGTCTCTCGTTAGCAACGTGCAGCTAATTATTTCGTGAGGCCTAGTTGCTACAAAGCAGACACCACTGCAAGAAGTGCCATGGAATCGGCTGGGAAAAGAAAAATGAAAATCTCTACGGCGACTGTTACTGACAACAAAGGCATCTTCGGTAGTGGATCTTAGTTAGAGGCAGACTTAGGCAAGAAACTTGAGCCTTAACTATGTGAACAAGCGCCTCATGACAATTCACTTCAGGCTATATTCGCCTACATCGGCCTCATCTGCGGACATGCGCCCACAAAGGAAAAAGATGATGACACCAAGGATGAGTTCAACGACCTCCTAGACAAGACATAAAAGCAATGCCGTAGATATGAAATATGACAAAAACATTGACATTAGTCATTTTAACGTCAAACTAGGAAGAGAAGACATCTTGGTGGCACAATCGACCAACTTCCAACTCCACAAATTGGAAATTCAAAGTTGCAGTAGTTTGTACGCAGTTCTCGCAATAGGATCTAGATAAACAAAAAGGGATATGTCGAAATCTTGGTCAATCTAGACCAAAGCCAAAACAGGGAAATACTGTGAGAAAATTCAACTCAGACGGCTACATTAGCAAGAAATCGCCAGGTCTTTTTCCTCTTCGTCTCGTGGCTTCTTTAATAGTTCTATTCCGCAACTTCAAGCACCAAGAATCAGTGCCATCAGAGATGCCACCCCTGGCATGTTGCCAGCATAAATGCAGCCAAAGAAAAGGCAAACAAGTGGCACTGCATATAAAGACCAGAAGCTCACGGGCTGAAAAGAAGAGAGCACACCGACCTATCGGACGGAAAAGAAAGAGAATGAGAGGATCGCGATCGAGGAAATTGAGGGATGCCACTGCAAGAATGAAGTTCGGAAATTTTACTAAAAGTGAAAAGAACTCCCAGGGTCACAAGGCTTGAAACGAAGCATGGAACATATTGATAGAATCGCAGTCAGTGAAGATATAGGAAAATCGGTTCTGCAATTGTATAATGGCGGCGTTTAGGAATCAAATTCCACTGCCATACAGATTGCAGCATTCAACTTGTTCGACGACGAAGGCCAAAAATTCAATCCACCCTATCTTGACGAAGTGAACCTATATCTAAAATTTAGTCCAATAAAGCTGTTGGAGCTGATGGCCTTGCGGGCGAGTACTGCCCGATGAATGAACCTCATCAGCATTGTTTGCCCGATCTTAAAGAAAGCCAATTCTCTGGACTGCACCATCTACAGAGCATAGAGGCATCAATCTAATTTACCGTTACATCACATACAAGATCTTTTCTGTCGTACTTTGAGAACACCTGACCATTCTTTAACATTTTGGTGTGGCTGAGGCCAAGGAAAGTGCACCATCTACCAAATATTTGCACTACGGCTGATCTTGGAAAAGAACCCAAGAATTCAAATCGCTCCCACCACCTTTTCATCGACTTCAAGGTCACGTATGACAGAATCTATAGAGACGAGCTATAGAGAGACAAATTCTAGTTTTGCGTCCCTGCCAAACCCATCCGTTTGAGCATATTGACGATGAAAATATAAATAGCGATAAAAGAAGCAAACCGTTTACTACCAACAAATTGATATCCAGCTGAATATGGTGAAAGACAGCAAAGATTGGTGGAATATAGCTAAAGAGATTAGAAATAAAGAACATCACATCTTCCCAGATATCTGCTACAGATTCTCATACTATTTCCACAATCCTGTTATCCTAGCCAAAATTTACAATCATATCTATTACGCACCTAACCTAATCGAAATCGCGATTTGGACAAACCAATATCTGCAAAGGAAATAAAAACTATGTTTTCAAATGTTAAATTGAATAAAGCACCTGGCAAAGATAGGATCCTTATGAATTCCTAATAAATGCCACAGATGATTTTTTAAACCAATTAGCACGAACATTCACTCACATGTACAACGAATGTACGATAGAAGAATCCTTTAACAAGTCAATAATATTCCCAATTTTAAGAAGGAGACATAACCCAGCCAAACAATTACCGTGGTATCTCATTCATGAATTGTATCGCGAAAACAATGATGGGAATTCTCAACGAGAGACTTATACTTGGGTGGAGAGCAACAACATCTTAACAGAGTTCAAGCTGGATTTAGGAAGAAATATATCTACCGTGGACAATATTTATAACTTGGCGTCAATAGTGCATATTAAGCTTGAGGAGAAAAAGAAAGTTTATTATTTTTTGTGGATCTGAAGGCTGCATTTAGGGATGGGTCAAAAATATAGTAACAGGTATTCAGTAACAGGTATTGCAAATAACAATAACAACCTGTTACCGAAAATCGAAAATACCTGTTACTGAAAAAAATTTTATAATGCAATTATTAATTATTGGCGGCATAAAAATTCAAATATATTTTAACTAAAATTCACAATTTTGGAATTTATTTCCTTGCTTAAGAATTCCAAGGAATAACAAGATGAGAATAGCATACTCATAATATATATATAAATACATTATTATTTTCATACTGACTTTTGCTTAACTGTAAATCGCTTAATAGTGATTTCATCTGCTCAATAGTGATTTCAATGTTATCGTGTAAACTCGAAATCTCACTGCAATAACAAATAGTCGTCTTAGTTTTGTTGCTGATTTTCCTTAACTGTTATTCGCTTAATGGTCATTTCATGATATCGTGTAAACTCGAAATCTCACTGCAATAGAAAATAGTCGTCTTAATTTTGTTGCTGATTCTGCTTAACTGTTATTCTGCTAAATAGTGATTTCAATGATTTCGTGTAAACTCGAAATCTCACTGCAATTGCAAATAGTCGTCTTAGTTTTGTTGCTGATTTTGCTTAACTGTTATTCTGCTTAAAAGTGATTTCAATGATATCGTGTAAGCTCGAAATCACGCTGCAATAACAAATAGTCGTCTTAGTTTTGTTGCTGATTTTGCTTAACTGTTATTCTGCTTAATAGTGATTTCAATGATATCGTGTACACTCGAGATCTCACTGCAATAACAAAAAGTCGTCTTAGTTTTGTTGCTGATTTTCCTAAACTGTTATCTGTTTATGGTGATTTCATGATATCGTGTAAACTAGAAATCTCACTGAAATTGCAAACAGTCGTCTTAAATTTTGTTGCTGATTTTCCTTAACTGTTATTCTGCTTAAAAGTGATTTCCATGATATCGTGTAAACTCGAAATCACGCTGCAATAACAAATAGTCGTCTTAAATTTTGTCGCTGATTTTGCTTAGCTGTTATTCTGCTTAAAAGTGATTTCAATGATATCGTGTACACTCGAAATCTCACTGAAATTGCAATATTCGTCTTAATTTTGATGCTGATTTTGCTTAACTGTTATTCTGCTTAATAGTGATTTCAATGTGCCCTATTACACGACGACTTTTGAGTCATGACTTTTTTCGAAATTCAATGAGTGCGAACGAGAAAAAACATCTGATATCACCTTCGCACTCATTTAATTCGAAAAAAGTCATGACTCTAAAGTTTTCTAAAGTCGTGTAATAGGGCACAATGATATCGTGTAAATTCGAAATCTTACTGCAATTGCAAATAGTCGTCTTAATTTTGTTGCTGACTGTGCTTAACTGTTATCTGCTTAAAAGTGATTTCAATGATATCGTGTAAACCTCGAAATCTTACAGCAATTGCAAAAAGTCGTCCTAATTTGTGCTGAATTGGCATAACTGTTATTCTGCTTAATTGCAGTAATGCTATGTTCCCACCAAAAACGAAATCCGAGATTTCAGCTAAAAAAATTGGAGATTTCAAATTGGTGGAGCAAATTCATTGAGATTTCGTTGAAATCACGAGTTTTTATGGAGATTTCGTTTAATTTCTATGAAACCTTATTCCAGTGGCTCAAAATATCAAAAATTTTCAATGGAAATCTGGATTTCATTTTAATGGGACATAGCATAGATTTTCAAGTTTACACGATATCATTGAAATCACTTTTAAGCAGAATAATAGTTAGGAAAATCAGCAACAAACTAAGACGACTATTTGTTATTGCAGTGAGATTTCGAGTTTACACGATATCATTGAAATCACCATTAAGCAGAATAACAGTTTAGGAAAACATCAAGCAAAACTAATACGACTATTTGTTATTGCAGTAAGATTTCGAGTTTACACGATATCATTGAAATCACTATTAAGCAGAATAACAGTTAAGCAAAATCAGCAACAAAATTAAGACGACTATTTGCAATTGCAGTAAGATTTCGAGTTTAAACGATATCATTGAAATCACTTTTAAGCAGAATAATAGCTAAGGAAAATCAGCAACAAAACTAAGACGACTATTTGTTATTGCAGTGAGATTTCGAGTTTTCACGATATTATTGAAATCACCATTAAGCAAAATAACAGTTAAGCAAATCAGCAGCAAAACTAAGACGAATATTTGCAATTGCAGTAAGATTTCGAGTTTACACGATATAATAGAAATCACTTTTAAGCAAAATAACAGCTAAGCAAAATCAGCAACAAAACTAAGACGACTATTTGCTATTGCAGAGCGATTTCGAGCTTACACGCTATCATTGAATCACTTTAAGCAGAATAACAATTAAGGAAAATCAGCAACAAAACTAATACGACTATTTGTTATTGCAGAGCGATTTCCTGTTTTCACGATATCATTGAAATCACCATTAAGCAAAATAACAGTTAAGCAAAATCACGACAGAAACTAAGACGAATATTTGCAATTGCAGTAAGATTTCGAGTTTACACGATATAATAGAAATCACTTTTAAGCAAAATAACAGTTAAGCAAAATCAGCAACAAAACTAACGACTATTTGCTATTGCAGAGCGATTTCGAGTTTACACGCTATCATTGGAATTACTTTTAAGCAGAATAACAGTTAGGAAAATCAGCAACAAAACTAATACGACTATTTGTTATTGCAGAGCGATTTCGAGTTTTCACGATATCATTGAAATCACCATTAAGCAGAATAACAGTTAAGGAAAATCAGCAACAAAACTAATACGACTATTTGTTATTGCAGTGAGATTTCGAGTTTTCACGATATCATTGAAATCACTATTTAGCAGAATAACAGTTAAGCAAATTCAGCACCAAAATTAGGACGAATTTTTGCAATTGCAGTAAGATTTCGAGTTTACACGATATCATTGGAATCACTTTTAAAGCAGAATAACAGTTAAGCAAAATCAGCAACAAAAGTAATACGACTATTTGTTATTGCAGTGAGATTTCCAGTTTACACGATATAATTGAAATCACTTTTAAGCAGAATAACAGTTAAGCAAAATCAGCAACAAATTAAGACGACTATTTGCTATTGCAGTGAGATTTTGAGCTTACACGATATCATTGAAATCGCTATTAAGCATAGTAACAGTTAAGCAAAATAAGTTACAAAACTTAAACAACATTTTGCAACGGCAATGGGGGTTGATAAAATTGGAATCACTATTTTAGCAGAAAACACTTCATCTATGAGTTTAATTAGAGCTATAACGTCCATTTTTGTTCCTATATTTCAACGACGTTTTTCCTTAATTGTTATTTCAGTACAGGTATTTGTAACTGTTATTGAAAGGTAGCAATAACATTAGTAACAGATATTGCAAACTAGCAGTTTGGCTCATCCCTAGCTGCATTTGATAAAATATCTCGAAGCTTGTTAATCTATAAACTACACTCAATTGGAATATCAACTAAATTGTTCGGTTAATTCAGACCATTTATGCCAACACAGTTTCTGCGGTATGGACAGGCAAAGAGATGTCGGAATATTTTGAGACCCTTTACGGTGTCAAACAAGGATGCCTTCTATCACCACTTCTTTTTGCACTCTATGAAAACGATTTGCATGATTTTCTGAAAGGAGGTCTCCAAATAGAAAACTTAAACATAAGGTTTATATTATATGATGATATGGTTATCCTGGCAGAGGACATCGGTGTTATGCAACAAATGATAAGTCAGCTCGAAGAATACTGTGAAAAATGAAGTTTGGAAGTGAATATGGCGAAATCAGAGATGATGGTGTGTCGAAATGGAGGTAGGTTATCTAACCAGGAAAATTGGAATTCAAAGGAGCACAGATACGAATAACTGCAAGCTACAAATACCTGGGAGTCCATTTAACGCCTAATATGACATTCAGGCAACATCTCGAAATTAGGAACGATGCTGCGAAAAATAGCATAAATGCCACTTGGCAATGTTTCTTAGCAAGAAAACATATAAAGTTGAAATCGAAGTGGAAACTATTTCAGGCAGTCTATAGATCTATACAAACATATGGTGCACAAGTTTGGGGCTTCGGATGTTTTGATGAGGTAGATAAGCTTCAGCGCTATTTCATAAAGAAAATTTTAAAACTGCCAGCAAGTACGCCAAACTATGCTTTGAATCTAGAAACCGGTGCTGAAGATGGTCATTTCTACACTCTAGAACTACACCTAAGATATGTTCAAAAAACTATCTTTGACTTTAGTGAAGAAAGGTTACCACATCAACTATCTAAAATTCTTCTACAAAGAAAACAATTCTGGGTGAAAGAGCTTAATGAGATTGGCTCCAGACATGGTTTACATTGGGATGAAAGAGCTTGTTCAAAAGAAGAATGGACCTTTAAATGCCTTAACCTCTTGAACTGTCTTAGATATGAAGGTCAAAAAAAGCTGCATAAATAGAGCAAATGAAAGCAAGCAGCACACGCATCTATAGATTTCTGGACTATTCAAAAGGTCAGAAATATTTTAATTGCGATTTTGATGCTGGTAAAGTGACGTGGATCTTCAAGGCAAGATGTGATCTTATTCACCTAAATGGAAGCAGATTTACCCGCTCTGAATCATCGATGTGCAGTCTTTGCAATTTGAGGGAGGACGAAGATATCCAACACTTTTTAGACAGATGCCCCGTACTAAGAGAGTTCAGAGCCACTTATTTCGGAAAAACTAGTTTAACTGAAGACGAAAATATAGGAACTTTGCATGGTGAAAACATGGGTGATTGGGAAAAACTAATAAAATTCATAACAGTAGCTATTTCGTACAGAAAGCAACTCATCGAGGAATTCAATTAGTACTTTTATTTACATACATGTGCAAAATATTGGCCAGCTATTTTGTATCCACTTTGTATCTTCTATTTAGATTTTTAAAAATATATCTTTGTATTTAAAAACTATTAAACTTACATTGGAATATAAAATTGTCCTAAGTTACAAAATACATATATAAATTTCTAACGTTACTAATTAAAACTACCCGACAGACGACCCCCAAGTAACATCGTTGCAGCTTATAGAAGCAAAACTGTTCTTTAGCAGCTTGTAAGCAGTGAAATCCAAAGCTAAAGCTCTGAAATAGATTATTTCACAGCTCCCTACATTTCATTTAAAAATTAGGTTCTATAATCGAAGTTCCAGAACACTTTTAGCTCTATTAATTTTTATAACGATTCACGATTTAAAAATAGCTCTTTAATTACGTTCAACGTTTTTTAAACGAGCAAACTATTGATATGAGCACATAAAGGAGCATTGTAGAGCTGCTTAATTTCATTTTCAAAATACTTACGCATGACTTTATAGAAATGTCAAAAATTAGCATTTAAAAAGCTACACAAAAAACGGCTGTAGAATTAATTTACTAATACTTTCAAACAAACTCTTCGTGAAGTTAACTCTAGCGCATGCGCATGAAATCTCTCTGAGCATTATCAAATCTATCTCTGAGCATTAGGAAATGTGAAGACTCGATAGAGCTACGACAAATCGACTATAGAGCTTGATACTAAACCTCTCTCAAATAAAATACTTCTACTCAATATGAGGGTGTTCCCCAATAAAATATAATAGCCATGATTTCAACGGGAAAAATTAAGCCATAACTAGAAAATATATTTATTACTTTCACTTTCTGGGTAATACCGAGTGCGCACCTCAAAAGTGGTAAATTCACATTTTTTTGTACTAAAATCAATTTAACAGTTTACTTAAAAAAAGGTTTGAAATAATATTAACACTATGGCTGAGTCGTAAAAGTATTTGCTTACATGCTAAGAAACCACAATGCACTTCAATGTAGAATATAATTTAAATAAACAAGAAACTTTTCCAGAAATTAGAATTATTCAACCTTCATAAATTAACTTTCAATTTCCGAAACACCCTACTTTTTAAGTACTGAACGAAAACTCTTATTTTGTGGAAACTAGCACTAGAATAGCTCGATTGAAGACAAACTATGTTCATACTATAAAATATGGCGACGGAAAAAAAATCATTGAATAATTTTTCTTTATTTATTTAAAATGAATACAAAACCTTTAAATTCAATAAAAACACAAATCAGATATTGCAAATAGTGCAATGAAAACAAAAATATTTTATTTCATAATAAGTAAATTTATTTAACATATTTTTACATTGCACAGGCTTACTTTTTAAAAATTTTCACAGCTTAATATAAATAATTTTAAAGGCGCGTTGTTATTTTGCGAAGTACCTTCAGTACAATTATGATAAATCTAATCGCGCACTAAAAATTCACTAACATGGAACACACAAAAATTAATTTTATTTCTCACTTAGACATTTTCTGTTGTAATATTTAATTAATTTGCGCGACATCACCACACATGATGTTTTCGAATGCTACTATCACACACATGAAAAACATCTCCCTAATATTATTTTAATTTATCATTTGTATTATCTTAACTAACACAAACAAAGTGCTGTCAAAAATGTTGCTTTAAAGATATCTGAATCATGAACCTAAGAGCTTCAAAGCCATACTAGCCACCAGGGCTGTCGTTTCACTTTTTCAGAAAGCAGTACTTCGAGGAAAAAAATTGCAGTACACAGCAGTACGACAATAAAATATGTACCTTTGTTCTAAAAGGGCCAATGTCCAATTTGATAATTTTTGGAAAATCGAAAGTCAAGATTTATTATTTCTCAAAATGCTTATTTCTTTTGAAAATAAAACTTTCTATAACCATCGGTTATCGGTTGGAGCACTAGCCCTTATTACAGTCTTAGAACATCTTCCCCTGAGTCAATAAGTGAACTTAAGTCAATATTGTACAAAAATGGACTTTGGCGCTTTTAGAACCAATGTACATAAATATATACAAACATAATTGTAAAATGCATTTAATTTTGTTTAAATGCAAATATTGTTCATTAAAAATTATCATATACGCACCCATCACCTATTTAGCTCTAGCGCACTTCAATGGTGGTATTGAACAGATTTTATTACATAAAAAGCTCTCGTTACGTTTGTGCACATTGTAGCCTAACGCATATAATTCAAAAAATATTGCTGATTGATTAATGCAATTTTAGTAAATTTGTTTACTAAATTTCCTACTCCATAAAGTTCCTGCATGATTTACTCTTAATCTATTGGTTGTATGAAAAAAAATATGATAATTTTGTTTTAATAATTTTCATTCCAAAAAGTTGATAGTTTTCGTGAAATTAGCAAAAAAACCGAATTTTACACCCTTTTACTCCTCCAAAAATTCTTTCTTCAGTCAAAGTACGTAAAAGTCTTAATTAATTACCTGAGCTAGAGATCCATTAATATAATTTAACATTGCTCTTCAGATGGGTGAAAAACTACATTTTGACTTGTTTGGAATAGTTCGTTCCAAATGGCATCAAAAAGTCCATAAACTTCCTTTTTTCGGATCAGAAAAGAAAATCGGAAAATTCCAGAATTTAGAATTTTTTACTTGCGATATACAGGCAATGCCTTATGCGGCAAACTATGCAGTCGTAAAAAAATGGAAACCGAGATTTTTTTCAATACATCTACATCTACAACATACATTGTGAGCGTATTCTATACAATTTTATTTGTTTAATTTATAAAAGTCAACATTAGATAAAAAGGACTAAAAATTTTTGGATAGGATTATGATTTGCAAATGTTGTGTGAAATTTTCAAAAAAGCAGTACTTTGGTCGTAGTAGCAGTACGGCAGTACGGAGTTTCAAAAAGCAGTACAAATACTTCAATTGCAGTACTTCGACAGCCCTGCTAGCCACTGCTTACAAGCTGGCCTCGAGCGAAAATTAGCTCTCAAACTCAATGAATTCGCTGTAAGCATGCTTTACACTTGCTTTAGAAGTGCAATTAGAGCTTCTTTTGAAAACATCGAGCTTTAAGATTTGCTCTAAAAACGCTGTTAGAGCATTTGAACAGCTAAAATTGTTTCTTGGGCCCTTAAGGTCATTGTCGTAGGTTTGAATTTTTGACATAAAATTAAAACGAGCTGAAAGAAAATGTAGGTATCAAATGTATCTAAGTTGAAAATAAAAACAAATTACAATAACAATTACAATATTGACAATGAAGAATGCACGTTGCTCCATTAAGGTCGGCAAAGACCTCACCGATACCTCTTGGATTTCGAAAAAGGTTTAAGACAAGGCGACGCACTTTCATGCGACTTCTTATCATGTTAATTATCATGTCAACACTAGAGGCACATGGCACAATCTTTTCAAAGTCCGTCCAATTACTCGCTTCCACCACCGATATTGCCATAATTGGACGAATAAAACGTGATATCAGTGGTGTTTTCGTGAGTAATGAGAAGGCAGCCAAGAAGATGGGTTTAATGCTTAATGGAGGCAGGACCAAATATATGTTATCAACAAGAAAGGACACTCAACACTGGCATCTTGGCCAGATCGTCAGTATAAATATAAAAATAAATTGGGTGGCTCAACAGCTCATGGAGAAGGGCCCAGTGACATACAACTCTCAACCATTCCTGTGTGCGTATTGTTGGCAGGCATGGAGGGGATCTACAATTTTTTGACGAGTCCGAACGGCTAGATGAGAAGCACTTATTCATGACAAATATACTCCTGGAGGATTTGTCAGTTCCTCGCAAGAGGCAGTACCTTGGGAAAAACATTTCCGTTTTTAGGTGACAGCGGCTGGGAATCAAACCCAGACCTTTGGCATGATAGTCCAACGCCCTTACCATTATGCTACGAGGTACTACAGAACGTCACTGCAGACAGTTATAATTTTGAGGTGGTCAGACACATTGCCTATCTAGGCTCCACTATCAACAGAGTGAACAAATTTAGTACTGAGATCCAACGTAGAATTACTCAGTGCAGGGACATAACACCCAATTTTTATTTCTGGAGTTTATGTCCCACTTGAGTGAGTCATAAAGTCGAAATTGAATTTGGGGCTTAAGACCCACACAAGTGAGACCCAAGCCGCCCTGCAACCCCCTGGTTTGGCACACTATAGAATTTGGGGTGGGTACGAGGTTAGGTTTATGCAAAGTTTCTTTTGCATTTTAAGAATCTCGATTTAAAGATACTTTGAATGTATCCTATGTACCTACCCATTTTATTGAAAGGGTCTTCTTTCTATTTGGTGGTTCTTATTTAGTAGGGCATTACCCCCAACATTTTTTTTTTGGGCTTAAGTCTCACTTGGGTGGGACTTAGCCCCAAACTCAATTTTGGCTTTATGACCCACTGAAGTGGGATATAACCCCCAAAATCAAAAATTGGGCGTAATGTCCCTGGGCTCTATGTCCCTGGGCCTTATGTCCCTGGGCCGTATGTCCCTGCACCGAATTACTCTTGCCAATCACTGGTTCCTTGGGTTAAGAAGGCAATTGAGGAGCAATACCCTCTCTTGAGGAACGAGATAAACGCATATCATACCGGTCCTGATGTATGGTGCAGAAGCATGAACACCATTAACAGTGGAAGAGAACGCATTTAAGAGGAAAATTTGAGAGGAAAATTCTTCGGGTGATTTTTAGTCCCGTCTGCGTAGATAGGAAATGGAGAAAAAGATTCAACAATGAATTCTTCGGGCTGTAGAGTAATACCAGCCCAGCCACAAAAGTGAAAATCCAGCGACTGAGATGGAAAACCTTTGAATCCGTGGGAGGGTCGAGTAGAGGAAGACAGAATAACAGGTGGTGCACGCCAGTGGAAGAAGACCTAAACCAACTTTTCGTGCAAAACACTTGACAGCTACTTAGAACCGAGCTGGCTGAAGAGCTTGTTGGTTGAGGCCCGGTCACCCTGGGACTGTAGCGCACTTTAAGAAAGTATATAAGTAAGTTTTAAAACCACCGAATCAAGAGTGACCTTTTGACCTCCAGCCCCTAAAGAGATCATCAACGAGCCAAAGTTCCCCTTATCCAAAGGCTCCTGCTTTTGACCAATAATATCAACCCAACCCTTCTCAAAGTAAAATTCAGAAAGGCATTCCTTATTTTTGACAAGATTTGTATAGTAATACTGTTAAAGTGCATGAAAAGGACACTGCTTATAAGATTAAATACCAGAAGATTCCTGTTGATTAAGTATTCCTTGGAAAAGCTTATATAGCTTGGATTAAAAATTAATATTTATTTTATCCAAGCGATAGTATAGGAACATATTAATTAAACATGGACCTAAAACCCAACGTAAAACACGAGACTTTATGCTTAATTCCTTGTGCACAAGCCGACAGATATGAAAATTGTATAGAAAGTATATTTTACATACTAAAATAAACTGAATGACACTCTACTTGATTATTTGTTTAGGGCAGTAGGTACCTACCTACATAACTAAATAATAAACTTAAACATGTACAGAATCTTTTAACTTTATTAGTATAGGTACTCGTAAAAAAAACCTCTCTGCTTCAATAGATATTTTTACATACAGATATGCATGCAAAGGTCACATATTGAGTTTGAGAAAATTGTAAAAAGAAATAAGGACTACTAGCTATTTCCTTAAAACGGATAACACAAAAATTCTAATCCTGAGCCTAAGCATATAGCAAACTCATTAGTAGCTGTTCGAAGTTCCATGCACGTTTTTCGCAGCGAACAGATTACGTTTATTTTTTTTATTTTTTTTTCTATTTGCGAGACAAACGTTAGCCTAACAAGGCTTAAAACGACGACATCTGCTGCTTACATTAACATAAATTCAAGGGAATTTATAAAAATTCAAATGCCAAACATGAAGCCTGATGTGCTAGTGTGTGCCTCTTTTTTCTAAAAAAACACCTCTGACTTTTCAATAATTCTATTTGACCTTTTTTTTGGTCGGTCTGGCAGTTCATTTGCTCCAGCTCTATGTGAATTTTGTTTATCTTCATAGAAGAAGGTGGGTGGAGGTCACTATGGTCTACCTTCAACAAGCTCTACATTCACATATACATACACTTACACACCATTGCCCTCGAATTACCATCCTTTTCGTTTATCCTCATCAAAATACAATTTGAGAGTAAAATTAAAGTTTTATCACGTCCTGGACATATTCGCTTTAGACTCAAACTGTATTCATATTCTCATAAAGAAGTCCAAAAACAAGTTCTCTGTTTGGCCCCCCGGGGTGGGAGTGATGTAGGGTTTGTTGGTTAGGGCTTGAAGGTGAAAGCAATAGTGAGAGTGTGAATGTGAATGTGTTTTTATATGCCCCAAGCAATCACTCTCTATGCCAAAATATAGCCTGTGAAAAGGACAACAACACATAATGATCAAATGGGTAGTCATTTGCTTGTAAGCAAAACAATATCAAGTGTGAATATTTGTGTCCTTAAGGGTATATGGGAAGCTATATGTATGTGTACTTATATTATAAGTAGTATAAGTACGGCCTTAATACTCTTATGGGTACTTAGCTTTATTATATTTTTTTTTTGTTTCTTTTTGTGTTGTTCTTTATTACTCAGCAAGGAAAAGATCAAGAAAAACACAGAACCTTGCCTTCTTATGGACAAGTCCTTTGAAAATCATGCTCCTATTTATACCTTTATCTATGTACCTACAATATGTGTATAATTTTGCAAAATAAATGCCTCAAGGTCAAAACGATGTCCTGTGTCTTTATTTGCCTTAACACACTGAAATTTCAATGGATTTTTGTGATGTTTCGTCCTTGGAAGGATACATTGACTCTCGTACACTCGTATAACCATCGCTAACAAAAAAAATGTCATTAAACAGAGAGAAGAAGAAGTTATTGCTAATGGTTCATCTTTAGCTTCCTTCTTTCTTAAATAAGATAATTCGGTTCCGTTTCTGGTAATGGAAAAGGTATTTAAGGCCATTTTTATCTCTTGACGCAATCTTGAGGGTATGGGTTTACATTGGTTGGTTTTTCTTTTCTTTAACAGTGAGTGGTGAGTCTGTGTTGGAATTGTTGATAAATTGAGTTGTTTTTTTGTATTGTATTCTGTGGAAAGACACACTTGCTTCTGATGTTTTGGTAATGGACAAATAAATAGAGACGATGTTATTTAATGAAGTTCAACTTTTTCTTCAAGTCAGTGAAGTATAGGTTCATGGTACATGTTGAGTTTTCTTTCATACTAAGTTTTATTCAAGTTTTTATCATCGATTTATTACATTTTTTTTTTAAGGTTGTAGAGGTATGTACCTTCGTATTTATTTTCGTATGGAGATAACGATAAAAAGAAAAAACATATTTTGATACAGACAATTTCAAATTGTATACCTAGGTATATATTTATGTGTATTTTGTCTATAAGAGTTCAAGGGCAAGTTTGGTTGATGAGAAAATAATTCACTAAAACATGTTTGATGTCAGATTTTAAGACTTTATTCATTATTTTTATTTTGGTCTCAAAGGTATCTGTGTCAGTTTAACAGACTAAATAAGTGTATTAAGGAAATTTTTTGACATGATGAATTATTATTTAAGTTCAAAGATTGTATCGTATTGAATTGAAAATAAAATATTTTGTATTTTTATTTCTTTTTAAAACTGGAGGTATGTGTTCTACAGGTTAAAACTTTAGTATTTTGAGCAATTGAAGGGTTCAGAGTAACATATGTATATAAATATGTACTCGTATAACTTAGGGATGAGCCAATAGCCATCTATAGGTTAGGTTCAAAGAATTCTTCTGAATATTGTTCAACGATTTGCTTTCCGATTGGTTATAAAATGTTGTAACATTCCAATGACCACCTTGGCTGGCTGGCCAATATTCAATACACTTTCAATTATTGTTTCCGCCTCTATTTAACGAATAAATTGAATAATATTTTTCTAATTATTCTGATTAACACACAATAATCCGTGGATTATTTGTCTAGCATATATGTATCTTAAACGATCACATCATGTCTCGGTAGTGCTCCCCATTTACTGCAAGGATTCTTCCAACGCCATCTTTGAAACAAAATTTTTGTATAATAAGCTCGCACTGTAGGAGTTTCGGCTACCCTTAGTTAAAAAAAAAATGCAAACACTCTGAATATAAAAATGGAAGAAAAAAAATAAAGTCGGTTAAAGCATTCCACATTTGCTTAGTGCTGCTTATGAAAGAATCTCTATGCTTTACAAATCGTTGGAAATTCGGCTTAGGGATAATAGGCCAGTTGGCAGAGGCAAAAAAGATTTTCCATAACGCAAAACTATAAGGATCAAATTTTTGTATTGGAATTGATAGATGGGTCGTTTTTAAGTATAAGAAAATAAAATGCACGACTGGATCGCACGTACTTGCTCTTATGTTCAAGTTGTGTGGGGCTTAAGAACTTTAAAAAATATTCAAGTAATTATAGAAAAAGTATAAAAAGCATTTAAATCGTTCTTTTAATTGTATAAACAGCCTGATAAATAACTTAGAGCTCAAAAAAAAGTATGCCATTTGATTACTTGAAAAAGTATGAATATATGCAAAAAAAAAATTTTAAATCGTTGGAGCCATTTTCTTAAAAATTAATTTCTTATATATAAAATTTTTGTAACATTTTTCAAAAAAAAATTTGGTGTGCCAATTTTGAGTATATATTAATATACATTTAAAACTGAAATTTCAAAATAATTCATCAACCCGTTTTTGAAATATTGAATTTTGAAAAAAAAATTTTGAATCTTTTTTTAAAAATCCAAAATTTATTTTTTCAAAAATGTTGGTATGTAGTATTATTTATATTTTAACAAAGCTTTTGTGCAAAAAATTTAATTATAATCGGATGAGCGGTTAGTGAGAAAATGAAAAATCAAAAAAACCGTTATATGGCAGGTACCGTTAGTAAATGTTTTTGGTAATTTTTTTTCTCACTAAAAGATATATCATATCTACAATAATACACTGATTTTTTTTTATCAAAATCGTTGGAGCCGTTTTTGAGATAAATTTTTTGAGCTAAAAAAAAATTTCAATTTCCCCTCTGGAGAGTTACAAAAGAACCTTAAGTTCAAAATTTGAAGAAAATCGCTTCAGTGGTTTAGGCTCTAGGTTGAGGTACGGACAGACAGACAGACAGACAGACAGACAGACAGAGTTCTGCCACCCACTTTTTTCGTGTTCTCTATCATCGTAATGTCATTTTTGATTGTTATCTCGAATTTTTTTTTTGCACGAATCCAAAACTTGCCCTATAGTACCTATATCGCAAGTAAAAATGGCGAAATTGTAAGTGCTGTTCGTCACCCGCTATTTTGAAGAACGGGTCTTAGTCAATATCTCGACAACAGTTCACCGTACAAAAAAATATAATCGTGTCTTTTTCATAGGAAGCTCAATTATCCTTATTCCTGTATACATCTTTTTTTTAAATGTCTATACTGGCAGAGTTAAAGCGCCTTAAAGTGTGATTATTTTAGTTTTGACCTTATATCTAACTGACAGTTGCTTTTATAAAAAAAAAAGTTCTCCAAAAATAAAGAAGATGGAATTTCCAACAACTTTTGTCTATCCTAAAGTTTTTATTCTACGAAGTATGGTTCAAAAGTTATTGTTCTCTAAAGTCGGCATTTTGACGCAGAGAGCTGGGGAACAACTCGACGTGCTTTATATCGCTCTTAATTTTGTGGACGTACTGTTTGCAAACGTGCAAACTCTATGGTAAACACCTGGTATGGTGATACCTTGACCCCTTGACCACCATAATACACCCTCAAAATTAAAAAAAAAAAACTAGCGAAGTCAAAGTGTTTTTTACCACTCCAAGTTTTGAGAGCCAACACCCAACACCCGCCGATTCTACAAATCAGCCAACAAACTGGCATCTGGTTATAGGACTGGCACGCAAGCTCTTCGAAATAGGGAAGGGAACTTAGAAGGGAATTGTTGAAGTGTTTAAGCAGCATTTCCAGCAACTGCTTTGGGTATTATGTAGAGGAGGTGACAGGGGAATAAAGAAGCATGAGACCAGACAAGATCCAGTCCCAGCACCCAGTACTGAAGAGGTTAAGAAAGCCATCCACAAGCTTAAGAACAACAAATCCACCGGCTTGGATGGCCTACATGCGGAACTCTTCAAATATCTCTTCAAAGTGTGGGAGGAGGATAGTATGCCCGACGACTGATCAAATAGCTCCATATGCTCAAACTACAAAAAAGGCTATCCTGTGTCCTGCAAGAACATCAGGCATATCCCTGCTTACAACATCCTATCCAACGTACTATGTAAGCGTCTAAGACCTTTCTGCAACACTATGATTGGCACGTACCAGTGTGGCTTCAGGCCAGGCAGATCAACGATAGACCAAATCTTCACATTGATGCAAATCCTGGAAAAGACCAACGAATTTCAAGTCGCGACCCACCATTCATCGACTTAAAGGCCACATACGGTAGCTTAAGTCGCCAAGAGCATCTATTGGCGATATCGGAACTCGGGATCCCGAAAAAACTGATCCAGCTATGCCGCATGACGTTACAAAATACGCGGTGCAACGTGCAAATGGGTAACAGCTCATCTGAGTTATTCCAGACGTGTACAGGGTTCAGACAAGGAGATGCGCTATCATGTGATTTCTTCAACCTAGACCTAGAGCAGATAATACGCAAGAGTGGTTTTAACATAGAGGACACTATCTTCAACAGGTCTTCTCAACTGCTTGGCTATGGGGACGACATCGTCCGCTCCAAGAAAGCTGTACTTGAAGCATTCACAGCTATTGATGAACAGGCGAAACGCGTTGGTCTTGAAGTGAATAAGGACAAAACAAAGTATATGCTATCAACAAACAAAGCCTCATCTGTCCATCGCCTAGGACAAAACGTCACTGTTGGTGGCAGTAATTTCGAGATAGCTCCTGGACTACCTCGAAACAAATATCAATTCTACGAACAACACCTTAGTGGAAGTCCCACGAAGAACTACCTAAGCCAACCGCTGCTACTTCGGTTTGGCCAAACAAGTGGGTTCAAAACTCCTTTCTAGAAAGACAAAGTGCACATTACACAAAACGGTAATTTTACCAGTTGTACTCTACGGTGCCGAGTCCTGGACGGTAAGTAACACAGGGGAATTGATACTGGGCACTTTCGAGAGAAAAATTCTTCGGCGGATATTTGGTCTTATGCGAAGAGGGCGATTTTAGGAGAAGATTCAATCGTGAATTGTACGAGTTGTACCAAGATGTGGATGTAGTCCAAAGAGCCAAAACACGTAGACTACACTGGCTCGGCCACATCGAGCAAATGGACAACAACGCTCCAGCCCAGAAAGTCTTCGAGTCCCAGCCCGCAGGTTTGAGACGACCAGGATGACCGATCCTACGGTACAGGGACCAGGTGGTCACAGACGCAAGATCGCTTAGTATCGAAGACTGGATACCACAATATCTCAGGCAGAGACCCTTCATGGATGGGGAGCCAGATAAGTAAGTAAGTAAGAAGAAAATTTTCCACATTTTCGTCGAGTGGCTTATGAAAGAATATCTACACTTTACGGTACATCGGAAGTTGGGCTCAAGGGTAAACTGTTGTGCATTCCATAAAATATTTACGTGGAATTGTTTGAGGGGAGGAATGAAGCTGGTTATTTCACATTGAACATTGTTTGTAAGAATAGCGATCAAGTAAAGAGAAGCATCAAACATTGTGGTGGTGCTCGAAAGATGCAAATGTTTCTGTAATATTTCTATAGCCTACCATGGAGAGGACATAGGGAGTAGACTTTGCGTTAACGACAGAAAATAGCATCGAGTTTTGGAAGCATTAAAATGTTATCGGTTTTACATTCCCCATTGGGCAATGCTGTTGACATCAGAATTTAATGAGCTTATCACACGCTGCCGTTCAAGTTCCAGATTTGAAGAACAAGTAAGTGAATCTTGAAACTAAAATGAAAACATATGAAAACTTAAAACCATCAAACACAAATTGTAAATATTGAGTGATCTGAAAAAAAAAGATTTATCGAAACCAAATGCACGCATTAATTTGATACCAAACTTTATCAAACGCTTTTGAAATATCAATTGAAACAATTTTACCTTCTTCAAATCGATGTATCCAAAATATAGGTCACACTGTTCGGTGAGATATACTATCAGATCACCAGTGGACCTATTGCTACGAAATCCGTACTGCCAGTAATTAAATTGGAAAGAAGGGACGTATAACACGTAAGTGCAATTGGAGGATAGTTGGAGGGTGATGACTGATGAAGATTTGCGTTTTTTAGGAAGAAACATTTTTTTCCATCAAGCTTACGCAGTGGTTTTTCCATCACCTCTTCAAAACAATGGCAGGGATACTATCTGGCCCGGCAGATTTGTGTATATCTAGATCTCTTAGGACCCTTGGAAAGCACGGTAAGACTGCGAAGAAGGCTCCAAATTTGCAACTTTTTTCCATTTCAAGAAAAGGCTAAGTCAAAATTTTGGAGTCCTTAATTTGAGAAGAAAAAAAAAATACGTACTGCTACGAACTTCATTGTGAAGGACTTCTAATTTAGAATATAGCCTATCGTTGAAATGCAAAAAAACTGCAAATTTGGAGCCTTACTTCAAGTTCCTAGCATACTTGGTTCCCTAAGTACATGATGGTGACCATTTTGCTTCAAAGGCACCCAACTACGAAACCAGGAATAGAAATGAAAAAAGTGGAAAAAGTGCAAATATACGGCCACAAATGTTAGAAAAAGTCATTGAAAATTGGACCTCCATATTAGAACGCCCTATGAACTTTAGTTCAAGTTAGTTTTGCACAGGTAACAGAGAAGAAGAATATAATTTGCAGTGCTTCAAATTCTAGTAGTGTTGATAATCATCGACCAAAAAATTGCATCTAAGAAGGGTATCGACAGCGGCGCAGGGACATAAGGCCCAGGGATATAACAGCAAATTTTTATTTCTGGGGCTTATGTCCCACTTGAGTGGGTCATTAAGCTGAAATTGTATTTGGGGCTTGAGTCCTACCCAAGTGAGACCCAAGCCTCAAATATTTTTGCTAAAAATGGGACATAAATCCCAAATTTTCTTAGAGCCACAGAAGAATGAAGAGTTTTCGATAATTTTTGTGTTTTTCAAAAATTCTTAAAATCCAGATTCTTTAAATGCAAAAGTAACTTTGCATACACCCACCTCGCACCAAACCCAAATCCTATAGTGTCTTCAAGCAGGAGGGTTGCAGGGGGGGCAGCATGCCTCCCCCCCCATAAATACCTCACTGTTTATTCGCCGTAATGCTGGGTGCTAGCACTGATCTTATGTACTACACTTGCCTAGCATTACATGGATACAGTACTGGCACCCAGCATTACGGTGAATAAACAGTAAATCAAACCCCCTATACTCGGGCACACTATAGGATTTGGGGTGGGTGCGAGGTTGGCTGAGTGCAAAGTCTCTTTTGCATTTTAAGAATCTGGATTTAGAGAAACTTTTAATTTATCTTATATACCTATCCATTTTATTGAATAGGTTTTCTTTCCATTTGGTGATTCTTATTAAGTGGGACATTACCCCCAACATTTTTATTTTGGGCTTGAGTCTCTCTTGGGTGGGGTTTAAGCCCAAAATTCAATTTCGGTTTTATGACCCGCTCAAATAGGACATAGGCCCCAAAATCAAAAATTGGGCGTTATTTCCCAATGCATCTAGCTGATGAGCCCAAAGGTTAGTAAATATAGTCAAAGAGATTAAAATACAGCGATTGAGATAACTGGAGTTGCCCCGAGGGCGCACTAGTCCGACACATTTTTGAATATTTCCCAAATAGGTAAGGCCCGAGCTAAATTTGCGCTCTGCGGAAGCTTCTTCATAAGCGCCCCTCAATTGCAGTTATTGGTGGAAGAAGTCGTTCTCATTACCCAAGGTGTATACTCTGATATCCGTTTTTTTAACGAAGTATCCCCAAGAGAGGAACAAGGTATCGCCAAGAAGCGAACAAAATCGTGCACTTTGCAAAGATTTTGTGATTTTTTTTTACTGTGGGTGTGAATAGGAAGCATAGCATCGACTTATTTTTGGAAAAGTAGGTATTTGTCTTTAAATTCAGAATAAGATAATGGATATCAATATTGGTGTGAGCTATCTAAAAGAATTGAAAATTATAAAAGTATAGGTAGGGCAGACGCCCATTGGGCTTAGTGCCCTGCGTATTTGCACCACTTGCACGTATAGCTTGTCCGGCCCTGTCTATATGCAGAGGAAGAAGAATGCTATGTTCTTGGTTTCCCTTAAATCTTCGAAGAACAATTTAAAAAAAAACAAAGTTAAGTTGAGCTTCACTTTGCTATAGTTTCTTCTTCCATTGTTTACCACCTCCAATTCTTCTTCCAATGTTTACCACCACCATCTTCTAGATAAAAAAAAAAAAAAAACAAAAATTCTGGGTGACCAAGCACCTCAATCGATACCAACCTTTAAGCATTCATTGACAAAACCACTAGCAATTAGTTTGATAAAATTATCGAAGTACCTTTATTTTTTCTTCTTTCTTTTGTTCACATATGTGACCCACAAATCTAATTTATCCATGCAATACTAGCATGAGCGCATTACAATCAAATCAACTAGAAGTTTCCAATTCCACGCGAAGTCCTCTAACCTTACACCACGAATGGTACATGTCTGTATCTATCTCTCTCCATTACAGATGAGAACTGAAATCCGAACTCAAAGTAACCAAAAACCTTGAAAGAATCTCCAGCAATAGGTTAGCTATCCATTGTTCCTTGGTGCCAATTAAGGGAATAAAATTCCTCCCATCTCTATACAGACGAACGACCAGGGTAAAAGATGTAACCGCTGCTGCAATAACGAGAAAGAGATACACTACCAACGACCAACATGCATTTATTTTAAATCTCCCAGTATCTGTTACCACGAATCACAGAGAAAATCGCATCTTCTATAACTGTTAGCATAGATATACGTATAGGGATGTGAATATCAGAGGTAGTTTCTATTCAGTTGTCATTGAATTGCTTCAACTCCAAGGAAAGTTATATCACGTAACATGAAACACACACACACAAAAAAAAGAACCTTAACAATAGATATTCCCTTCTCGGATGAAAAGCTTCATACAAATGGGCTGCGAGCCATGACAACTTTGAGCGAAATCCCATCATTAGGAACGTAACCGCATCAAGTGCATAGTACATACATATACCTATGAGGGTAAGTTACTGTAGGGAAGAAGGGGAAATAAATATAGTACTAACTTTGAGCAAAACTTACCTTCTAACGAACCAGTATATATCCTTGAGATGTCATAATCCATTGGTCCGACTGTATTCTCGATTTCGACATCTGGCGTGAATACAGAAAGCGGATCCTGGCGCAAAACAAGACGAAACTCTCTGCAAGGAAGTGAGAAGAAGTTTAATTTAATTTAATTTAATTTGTAAGATCATCAACAATAAATTGTTCAAGGACCAACAACAATAGTCAAGTTTATCATCATTTGTGTGTTATATAAGCCGAAAACCCTTCCTTAACTAACATAACTTACTTCAAGACTATATCAACTAGAGACGGAAGCAAATTTAAACAAGAAAATTAGTATGTAGTACGAGTATGTATACAGTACGTACATATATTCTCATGTATTGTGTTGTGAAACAGCCATAATCGTGGGTGTATTTTGAAAAAGTTAGGCCTTTGTTGAATAATTTTTAGGAAAACAAAATTATTTACTTAACAAAATGTTTGAAATTACTTTTATCTGCGGCCAAATTTTTCAAGTTATTCATATGCTTAAAACTTTACCACTTTCTATTTTTAGAAGTAGGGACAGTTCTCATCCGAGTATTTAGGCCCTAGCCACTTTTTTCTCCGCCCAATAAAATTTGAAATAAATCAATGTAAGATATAAAAAAAAATGTGGAATAAAGTCCTGGAGGGAAGTAGGAGAAACTAAATGTCAGCAAAATAGCATCATGTGATAGAGAGCAAGAGGTCGAGAAAGTTCCCAAATCCTAACAGCAGTACATCATGGTTATGTCTACAAGTCATAGACCATTTTACTTTGTACCTGAGACTTTTTAAGTAAGTAGGTACCGTAACTGTCAAATTCTTTCGTACTTAATTGTACTTAATAAATTAAATCAAAAGTTAACTGCGAGTTAGCTCCGTTACTAGGGTGATTTAACTAAGGGACTTAACTGAACAGATTTTTCAGACAGATGCGTGTTAAAAATTTTATGAAATATTTAGAAAGTGTGATTTCGGTTGTGAAGCCATATTGATTTCGATAGTGAAGGATGTGAATTAACAGAGGGGTATAGTTTCAACATCTGGCTGAATTACATAAGTATGAAGAAGTGTTCTTTAGAAGGTCTCTTATCTATTTTGAATCAAAAGTCAAGTAGTGGAAAAGAAGATTTTGAAACTATAACCCTCAACACACATATAGTGTCACACTTCAATTTCAAAGGATTTTTGCAAGCTGACAAATAAAGTTAATTCTACACAGAAAATGTGTTTCTAAGATAACTCGGTGCTAATTTAAGTTCAGGCTTAATATTGTTGAGGAGCTTAGAAATAAAAAGAGAATTCGTGGTTTGATTTGAGCTGTAAAGGGGCTATCAGGCTATAAAGCCAACCCTCCTGGGGAAAACCGGGTCAAGTTTAAACAAGCTAGAAAGACCTTTAACGGCTATATTCAAAGAACTAAATGTTTGCATGATCAAAAAATTAAGGCAAAAAATACTAGAATGTCCCCAAGGTAGCAAGCATTTTTGGTCATTTGTAAAAAGCATTAAAAATACAATTTCGTCCTCGGTTCAAACGCTCGTCTTCAATTACACTCCCTATGTTAGCTCAAAAGAGAAAGCCAATTTGAAGCAAAGTTTTCTGTTACTCCGACGCTGCTAGAGAGTGTTATGTCTCCTCTTGTACTTGAGAGCGTCAACGATTTTATGGGATGAATCATCTTTCGCACTCATGCAGTGGCAAGAGTTCTAAAAGATCTTGATGTACCTACACAAATCCACTGGTCCGGATAGTATCCCTTCCATTGTTCTGAAGAGGTGTTCTTCAACGTAAGTAAAACCACTGCGTAAGCTTTTCCAACTTTCCTACTCTACTGGTCTCTTTCCGAGTGGATAGAAAACAGTATTTGTCCATTCTGTCCCTAAAAAGGGTGAATCTTCTTCTCCCTCTAACTATCGCCCAATTGCACTTACGTCCATTCTTTCTAAGGTCATGGAAACGCTGATTAATCATCAGCTTAAGAAATGTCTAGAAAAAGGAAGCTTATTAATGACCGTCCACTGGTGATCTGATGGTATATCTAACCGAGCAGTCGAACAAATCTTTACATTGTTTCCCTTATCGAAAATGCGTGCATTTGGTATCGATGAATCTCTTCTTCGTTGGATTGGAAATTACCTTTCGGACCGTTCAATACAAGTTGTATTGAATGGTTACAAGTGTGATATTCATAAAATAAATGCTGGTGTGCCTCAGGGCTGCGTTTTGTCTCCGACTCTCTTTCTTATTTTCATAAATGATCTTTTGCCTGAAACTTCCAATCAATTAAATAGTTTTGCAGACGACAGTACCCTCAGCTTTTCATATTCTATTCGTTTAAAGATTCACTTCCTTGTTCTTCGGATGTGGAACTTGAACGGCAGCGTATGGTAAGCTCATTAAATTCTGATCTCGACAGCTTTGCCTGATGGGGAATAAAAAACCATAGAATTTAATGCTTTGAAAACTCAATGCTGTCTTCTATCGTTAAAGCGAAACCCACCCCGTATGCCACTATCCATGAGTGGCACTTGCTTCAAGGAACCGCACAACTATCAGATCTGGGTATGTGCATCACAAACCACCTTCTGTGGATTGATCATATATTCGACGTCACGAAATGTCTAGGTTTTCTACGAAAATGCAAGAAATTTTTCTCCCCTTCTGATCTGGCTGTAATCTTTAAAACCTTCATTTGTCCAAACTTGAAAATAGAGCTTTAAAATTGATGGGCTATAGAGCTATAACGAAAACATTTGCATCTCTCGAACACTGCCGCAAAGTTTCGTGTCTATCATTTTTGTATCGCTATTTTTACAAACAATGATCAAGTGATATAGCCAGTTGCATTCCTCCCCTTAAACAATTCCGCCGTTATATTCGTACTTCTAGGAATACACATCAGTTTACCCTTGAGCCCAATATTGGACGTACTGTAAAGTATAGGGATTCTTTTCTTTGTCAAACTACCCGAATGTGAAATGCTTTACCTGACTCTGTATCTCCCTACCATTTTGATATTCAAAACTACAAAACCAAAATGCATCTTGAATCCTTCCCTTTTTTTCTAACGCTCGAACTGTGTATAATCATTTTAAGGGAAGTCACAACCCCTTTATTGCGCACTCATTATAAAAAAAATACAATTTTTTAAGACTAAAAACAACGGAACCTGCCATACAATTTTGTTTAGCAATTTTACATAATCGTAGTTTTTTTTCAAAAACGGCTCCTAAGCTTTCCTTAAAAAATTCAATAAATTTAATTTAGTAAGAGCTATACCTTTGGGTAAGATAGCAATTTTCAAAAAATGGTTATTAATGGTACCTCCAAAAGAACCATTTTTGTACCTATGATTTTCTTCAAAACAATAACTGATTTAAATTTTTTTTATAGATAGACTTTTAAAAGAAATAAACAGTATTGTGTACCAAAACTAAAAAATATATTTTATTGACTTTTAAAAATTACGTTTTTTTTTTAAATCAAAAGTAGAACATGATCAGTTTTTTTGAAACTCGGCAGTTAAGAGTTTTTTTTAACAATTTAAAATATTTTAGAAGAAAAATGTACATTTATGAAAAAATAACGGTACCTTCCATACAAATGTTTAAAAGCCGTTAAGAAAAATATTTGTTTTTCTCAAGGAGGACTCCTATGATTTAGATAAAACTTTTTCCATGCTAAAATTAATGCGATCTACTTTCAAAACTTATAAACATTTACACTTTGCGACTATTAATAGTACATCCCATATAATGTTTGTCTTTGATTTTTTTTATTATTTTCTAGCAGATTTAGATTAGTTTAAAAAAAAAAAAAAATTAAAAAACTTCAATTAATATTGCATTTAAAGATTTTCAAAAAAGAAATTTTTAATAACAAAAAAAGTTTCAATTTTTTTTTGAAAATTTGTTACCCCGAAAACGGCTTGACTATTTGTTCTTAAATTTTATTTTCATATGGACATAAGTAAACACTTAAAATTTGCATGCCAAAATTTGTCCTTAAGACTCATTTTAGAATTTGGTATTATAAAAAAGTATGTTTTTTTTTTTTAAAAACCACTCCAACGACTTGGAGTTTTTTTTTCAATACAATAATATTAAATCAAGAACTAAGATGGCGTTTTTTTCTCTTCAAACTATTGAAGGAGCTGTTTCAGTTAATTTAAATATCGTAATTCATTTTTTTTTCTCATAATTTCCACCTCTTTACGTGTATACAATTTTCTTAAATCCTCAGCATCTTGCACATAAGAGCATGTTCGTGCGACCCAGTCGTGATTTTCAATTTTTCGGCCTCGAGCAATAAGCATGCTTAAAATAGAAAATATTTATAAATTCACACTTGCGTTTCTGAGAGAATGGTCACACTGACCACTTTTCCATATGTTTGGAATAACTCAGAAACTAAGCCGAATTTGACAGTTTCACATTTATTTAAAACTTTTTGTTCAAAATTAATTTTCTTTCGAAATGGATGGTTTAAGAAATTTTAAGCAAATATTTAAGAAGGAAAAATTAACAAAAACCAACAAAAGAAAAATCGAAAAATTAAAGATTTCTTAATTTGTTACTGAATTGTTTTTTTTTTCGTTTTTTCGGCACAAAAATTGACTCAAGACTCAAATGAAATGAACTAATTGCGCAAGCTTACCATATGATAGGTTCAAAATGTCGTTTTATTAAAAACAGGCAGAGATAATACCTTTTTTTTCTCTGTCCGAAAGAATTCTTTTTGGTACTACATGACAAATTTAACATTCTTGCATCTAGTATGGCGCAATGGCTTCTCCTTGTTTTGCCTTAGTCGTTAAATATTTTTTACTTGCGATTAAAGGTACTATAAGGCAAGCTTTGGATTCGTGCAAAAAAAAAAATTTGAGATAACAAACAATGATAGAGATCACCAAAAAAGTGGGTGGCACAATTCTGTCTGTCTCTCTGTTCGTCTACAGCCTAAACGGCTTGATCGATTTTCTTCAAACTTGGTACATAGTAGTTTTTGGTGATTATGCCCACAATTTTTTTTAATTTTTTTTTTAGAATCCTACCATACATTTTTTTTTGGCAAATTTACATAATCGTATTTTTCTCAAAAACGGCTCGACAACTTTTCTTAAAAAAAATTCAATAAATTTATTTTAGTAAAGGCTTTCTTTAGGTGGAAAACCATTTTTCAAAAATGGTTATTAATGGTACCTCCCGAGGAACCATTTTTTTAATTTTTGATTTTCTTCAAAATGGTTTGACCGATTTCAATTATTTTTTTTATACAGAAGCTTTCAAAAAATCTTAATAGTTTTGTGTACCAACATTTTTGAAAAAATATTTTTTGGATTTTTAAAAAATATTTCAAATTTTTCTTGGAAAATCAAATATTTGGAAAACGGCATGATAGATTTTTTGAAACTCATTATTTAAGACTTTTTTAGTACTCTCTAAAATATTTTTAGAAAAAATTTTACATTTATGAAAAAATAACGGTACCTTCCATACAAAAGTGAAAAAACCGCAAAGGAAAATATTTTTTTGCTTAAAAACGACTCCTACGATTTTGATTAACCTTTTTTCATATATTAAAATTAGTACGATCTACCATCAAAAATTATAAAATTTTACACATAGCAACTATTAGTAGTACCTGTCATAGAACGTATTTTTTTTGAGTGTTCTCGTTATCGGCTTAACGGATTTAAATAAATTTTTTATATACAAATTTCAGATAAGATGAAATAATATGACAATTTTTGTAAGCCCATCAATCAAACAGAATTCTAAATGTAAAGAATGTTTTTATTAGGGGTATAGAACTTTGAAATGGAATAAACAAAGATTTTTTTTTTAAATTGATATAAAATTACTTTATTCGAAGGATAACCTTCTGGCATTATAATTTAAATCTGATTTCTGGCATATGACTTCCGCGGCTGGCTCGGACGTAGTCTAATCTAGAGGTCCAGTTTTCGATGACTTTTGCCAACATTTGTGGCCGTATACCGGCAATAACACGGCGAATGTTGTTCTCCAAGTGGTCAATCGTTTCGGGCTTATCGGCGTAGACTAGCGACTTCACATATATCCACACAGAAAATAGCTATAGGCAAGCGGTGTAGCACGAGTTGTGTGACATGTTGCGCCGTCTTGTTGAAACCACACCTCCTACACATCATGATTGTTGAAATGATGAACGAAACAGTCAGCAATCATGGCTCTATAGTGGTCCCCATCGACTGCAAAGAAGTACTTCAAAAATGGCAGTTTTGCTTATTGACGTATACCTATTCAACCAAAAGTGAGCTTCATCGCTAAACAAAAATGGCTTCTGAAAATTGGGATCAGAGCCAATCTTGTTTTGGGCTCATTCGCCGAATCTACGCCTTGCTAAACAGGCGTCGCTTGACTTCTGACAAAATGGCCACGAGTTGAAATAGTGTTGCCAACTTAAAGTTCTAGACTGAGAGCCAATAACATACAAAGTCAAGTCATTTGCGTCAACTTGTTAGTCACATCAGTAATAGCCTTTAAAGTGTTTAATTATTAGCCGTTTGTCTGCCTACCTACACACGTGACGAACAGGAGTAAAATTTGACGTACATTTTTTACATCGATTTATTTCGATGCCTATTGGTCGGAGGGAAAAAGTGTGCATAGATGAAATATTTAGCTTGTGATTTTGAACAATATTGTTGTCATAGGTCCATCTCTCTGTAGTGAATCCCTTTGAAGATAAAGAGCCACGAAGTTTCCAAACATCACTTTTTTGCCTGTGTTTCACTGAATGTTTTTTGCATATTAAGCCACTTGCTATCTTTTAAGGGACAAACAACAAAAAGTTTGACCTTTGACCAAAAGTGTTCAAAATTTAAAGCTAGATATTTCATCTATGCACACTTTTTCCCTCCGACCAATAGGCATTGAAATAAATCGATGTACAAAATTTACGTCAAATTTTACATCTGTTCATTACGTTTTCAGGTAGGCAAACTAACGGCTACTGGTTCAACACCTTAAAGGCTGTTACTGATTTGACTTACAAGTTTACGCAAATTACTTGACTCTTTATGTCGTTGGCTCTTAGACTATTCTATACCTCTGACAAAGAACGCCAAACTTTGAATGTTCAAAAGCAAATTTCTAAATAAATAAAATGCACGACTGGGTCGCACGTACTTGCTCTTATGTTCAAGACACTGCGAGTTTAAGAAAATTGTATATACAAACATGGAAATTATGAGAGAAAAATGTAGAGAAGCATGAAATACGACATTTAAATTAGCTAAAACAACTCTTTTGACAGTTTGAGGTGAAAAAAAAGTATGCCATCTTAATTCATGATGGAATATGATTGTCTGGGAAAAAAAATTTAAAATCGTTGGAGCGGTTTTTTTAAAATTATTTTTTATATATAAAATTCTTAAAACATTTTTAAGAACAAATTTTGGTATTCAGATTTAAACTATATATTTATGTGTAAAAACAAAATTTGAAAAAAAAAATTGTCAACCCGTTTTTGAGATATCGAATTTTCAAAAAAAAAATTTGAAACTTTTTTTAAAAATCCAAAAACTTTTTTTTTTGAAAATTTTGATATGCAATATTATTTAATCTTATCGGAAATTTGTATATAAAAAAATTCATTTAAATCCGTTTAGCTGATAACGAGAAAACTCAAAATAAAAAAATACGTTCTATGACAGGTACTACTAATAGTTGCTATGTGTAAAATTTTATAATTTTTGATGGTAGATTGTACTAATTTTAGTATATGAAAAAAGTTTAATCAAAATCGTAGGAGTCATTTTCAAGCAAAAAAATATTTTCCTTGGCGGTTTTTTCACTTTTGTATGGAAGGTACCGTTATTTTTGCATAAATGTAAAATTTTTTCTAAAAATATTTTAGAGAGTACTAAAAAAGTCTTAAATATCGAGTTTCAAAAAAATCTATGATGCCGTTTTCGAAATATTTGATTTTCCAAAAAAAATTTTGAAATATTTTTTAAAAATCCAAAAAATATTTTTTCAAAAATGTTGGTACACAAAACTATTAACATTTCTTGGAAGCTTCCGTATAAAAAAAATAATTGAAATCAATTGTACCATTTTGAAGAAAATCAAAAATTAAAAAAATGGTTCCTTGGGAGGTACCATTAATAACCATTTTTGAGTAATGGTTTCCCACCCAAAGAAAGCCTTTACTAAAATAAATGTATTGAATTTTATTTAAGAAAAGTTGTCGAGCCGTTTTTGAGAAAAATACGATTATGTAAATTTGCCAAAAAAAAATGTATGACAGGTACCGTTATTTTTGGTTCTAAAAAAAAATGAAAAAAACGTGTCGGCAGAATCACCAAAAACCACTAAGTACCAAGTTTGAAGAAAATCGATCGAGCCGTTTAGGCTGTAGACGAACAGACAGACAGAATTTTGCCACCCACTTTTTTGGTGTTCTCTATCATCGTAATATCATGTTTGATTGTTATCTCAACAAATTTTTTTGCACGAATCCAAAACTTGCCTTATAGTACCTATAATCGCAAGTAAAAAAGCGAGACAAAAATTGGCTAAATGATCCCCCGTGATAATTCGCCAAAAACTGTTGGCGAAAATTACCATACTCTCGCAAGTTCTGTATAGTATGCCATTTAAAAATAGCCAGCAAATAAAATTACAGGATATTCCTATTTTTGATTATTCTTTATCCTTATTTCAATTGATATTTCGTTTTTTTTTGGTTTTTTGTTAATATGCCCTGGTTACATTTCTATAATAAATTTTTGTAAACTATCCATTTCGATGGGGAATTTAATTTTCTACAAAAAGTTTTGAAAATTAAGTTGTTAAATTCGGTTTAGTTTCTTAGTTATACCAAACATATTGACAAGTGCGACCATGCTCTTAGAAAAATAAAGGTGAATTAACATTCTCGGTTTTAGCATGCTTATATCCCAAATAAATATTTTCAGAAACCTTTGAAGATTCGCTCTTTGGCGTTATATCTAGTAAGAATTACATGCTGGCACACCCGTTGGTATCCATATCGTCCAGTATAGTAACGGTCACCGTTGACGGTTATGGCAATGTCACTTTTGTTTCAGTGAAAGAAGTATTACGAACCGATTTCTCCACTAGACTTACATACTAACTTTACTTTACTTTACTTTAGATGGCGCTTACAGTCCAGGGTGGACTACGGCCTCAACCAACAAACCTCTCCAGCCAGCTCGGTCCCTAGCTAGCTGCCTCCAGTTACGCACTCCAAGTTGGTTGAGATCGTTCTCCACTTGTGTGCGCCACCTAAGGTGGGTTCTTCCTCTGCTGCGTAGACCATCAGGGGTAGATTCGAAGACTCGTCGGGCTGGTGCGTCGGTGTCCATAGGCTCCACGTGTCCCAGCCATCTCAGCCGCTGTATTTTCAGCTTTTTGACTAGGTCGACGTCGCTGAAAAGCCCATAAAACTCGTTGTTAAATCTTCTCCTCCATACTCCATCGATACATACTGGACCGAAGATCACCCGTAGAATTTTCCTTTCAAAGCACCCAAGCAGGTTCTCATCCGTTTTTGACAGGGTCCATGCTTCTGCCCCATATAGCAGAACCGGGATGATGACGGTCTTATATAAGGTCTCCTCGGTTCTTTGAGAGAGGGCTTTACTACTCAAATGCCTTCTTAGCCCGAAGAAACAGCGGTTGGCAAGAGTAATTCTTCGTTTGATCTCTGCACTGATGTCATTTTGCGATGTAATAGTGGAGCCCAGGTAGACAAAGTCCTTGACGACTTCGAAGTTGTACCTATCCATCGTAACGTTTTGGCCGAGTCGACGATGTTGAGATTCTTTTCTCGATGATAGCATTTACTTCGTCTTGTCCTCATTAACAGCCAAACCCATTTTCACCGCTTCCGATTCAATACTTGCAAATGCGCCGGTAACAGCTCGCTTCGTTCTCCCAATGATGTCAATATCATCTGCATAAGCAAGTAGTTGAACTGATTTTTGATAAATTGTACCTCTGTTGTTGACTTGCGAGTTGCGTACAATTGCTTCAAGTACGATGTTAAACAGGTTGCATGATAACGCATCGCCTTGCCTCAAACCTTTCTTGACATCAAATGGTTCGGTGGTGTTCTTGCCAATTTTGACGGAGCAGCGAGATTTCTCCATCGTCATCCTGCACAAGCGGACGAGTTTGGCAGGGATGCCGAGATGCGACATGGCTTTGTATAGCTCGTCTCTGTCTACGTTATCATACGCGACTTTGAAATCGATAAAGAGATGGTGTGTATCGATTTGGAACTCCTGGAAAACCACACTGATAAGGGCCGACCAGGTCGTTGACAAACGGTTTTAAGCGATCACACAGCACAGATGACAGGATTTTGTATGCGATGTTGAGGAGACTTATACCTCTGTAGTTGGCGCAAGTCAGAGTATCTCCTTTCTTGTGGATGGGGCACACTATACCGAGGTTCCATTCATCGGGCATACTTTCATCCGACCAAATTTTGGAGATAAGTTGGTGTATACTCCCTACCAAATCATCTCCTCCTGCTTTGAATAGCTCGGCTGGAAGGCCATCTGCACCAGCAGCCTTGTACGCTTTAAGCTTGGTTATCGCTAACCGCACTTCATTTAGGTCGGGTGGACGGAAATTTTGACCATCATCGTCCAGTTTGAATGGATTATTCTGTCTAGCAGCGGAATTTTGGTCATCTTTGCCGTTTAGCAGTCTAGAAAAGTGTTGTTTCCAGATCCTCAGCACCGACTGTGTGTCTACTACCATATTCCAACTCTCGTCTCGGCAGGCTTCTGTTCTGGCCTTGTAGCCCTGGGTAGTTTGCCTCACCCTTCGGTAGAACTTTCGAACATCCCCCCTACCGCAACAGTCCTAAGACTTACATATGCATGCATAAATCCGCACTTAACATAGCCATACACTACCAAACAATTCACAACAAATTAGACGAATGTTGTTGCTTTAAAAACTTGGGTATGGCCGCTAGGTAAAGTCTAACAAATTTAAATCGTCCCTATTGATTGACCCTTTGAGTAGGTATGCAAATGTAAATTGTAAATTCATCCCTGGAAACTATTTCTATAGGTTCTAATGTAAACTATAAAAAAGAGAATGATCAAGTGGAGATGAATATAAATTTACCATTTCAGCTTAAGTTTCATATAGAAATAGAACCGCCCGTGTAGAACGTTGACATTATATGGAAGATGCTATACTCACATACATAACTAAAACCTTCCTCAAGGGCAGCTCTTCGCATTGAAGTTGTCCACTCTGCATGAAGTGTCGACATGAGTATAGGGGCCGCGCTGGTTAAGTGCAAATCAATGTTCTTAAGTTGCTCTCTAGCTCTGATGGCTCGGTCATGCCCATGATATTTATGTAAGTCGCCCGAAAGAACAATCTGTAGTAGGAGAAGCAGCATTGACATCGTTGTCGTACAGTATGGCTTCTTTGCCACATATACCTACACCTTTACTCAAGGCATTGAGAGCAACAAATGAAAATCAACAATGTCGTTATAAAGTCGCACTCGAACACGAAGTCAAAGAAGAAAACAGACCGTGGAGCGAATAGGCTTGCAAATAAATAACCACTGGAATCCCAACCCATCCCACACCACACCACCGCTACTGCACTCGAGGGTCTTTGTCAAGGCTTGGTCGTCATCAGTGTCGGAGTTGGAGCTGTTCATAAGGGATTCTCCTCTATTTCTAAAATACGTACTTTTGTTAGAGAAGAAGAAAAAAAAAAACATAAGCAAACACATTCCGCGGCCTGGTTGTTAAGTGGAACAAGTTCAACATGGGGGTTGTTTGACGAAGAAGACCTTTCATATAATATGCTTTCAAGATAATTTTATTTATCGATTTTTCTACCGCGTTTAGGGGTTAAATGGCGTAATGAGGGCAAGTGCTTAAATCTTACGTCCTATTTCCAGCAACAGACGGAGCAGAAGTTTTTTGCTTTTTTTTTGCGAGGGGGGATTTACAAGCTTTTATTGTAAAAGCCTAGTAATGACATCTGAGAGCTGAGACATTTAACTCTGATGGGAAAAGGTATTGATTTTTTTCTGTTGTTGTCGTTTAGTTAAATTAGCCTAATAGGCTCTTGTCTGTATCAGCAAGAGAGGCTACAAAAGCCCTTAGGCATTGCGTTGTTGGTGATGGTGCTGGGTGTCGATATTCGGAGTGGTATGGAGTATACGAGGACACTAATTGCCAGACTGCTGTTAAGCATTCAAGAATTTCAATTGCGAGAGTAAATCGTAAGGGAGGAGGAATGAAGCGGAAAATGGAAATTTGTTTACAAAATAATCATTTTCATTATAACTTTGTGTTGTGTGTATGTTGCTTCTTTAGGCCACAGCTTTCAATTTCAGGATTTAATTATGAAATAGGATGATTTCAAAAATTACCACAGACTCTGTACTGTAAGAGAGAGATTGGTAATAAGTTGTGTAATATACCTAATGACTTTGATGATAAGGATGTGGTTTTTATCAACAGGATGATAACTAATAAATATGCTGAGCCAGAATGGCTTTACTTTTATATGTAAAACCATCAGACTTACATAATTTATTTAATTAGATTAGACAATCTTCGTTATGGAGTAAGAAGCTTTGGAAATTTTAATGTTAATTATTTTTAGCTAGCTCAATCAAGTTGGGAAATTTAAATTTTAGGCAAGGTATTAAAAGTTTTATATACTAATCGCACAGTGATCCGAATTAAGTTAGCGTAGTGTTTAATTAATTAAGAGAAAACCAAGCCACTTGTGTCATATCCTACCACTGTGCTGCTCTGCACCAGGAGCTTCCTTTAGTATCTACTCATGGTCATAGGAATATCATGTAGAACACAGTTCAGAAGGCACCAGAGTTTGCATAAGCTATTTCACCACGTTGGGAAAAGAGATCAAGTGCTTCATTCTCTTTTCGTGAAGCTCGGGGCAGAGGCGAACACATAAAAATTTTGGGGGGGGGGGGGGGGGGGGTTCATGTGCGTTGTTACTTTTGCCATTATAACCTCCACATAATCAATCTCAATATTTCTATAGATGTTCAGCAACATCAAACCGTTCAGTCGCTGCTCGCTGGTTTTGCTTAGCAGATAAGTTTTTAATCTGAAACCAAAGACACCGGAAGTGTCACCCCGATCTGCATAAAACGATGACTATAAGGAAAAATCACAAGCATTTAAGGTGTCTATAAAGTGTTTTTTTTTGTTTACCGTTTTTATTTGGCATTCCCAAACAATGTCTGCATCAACCATAATTAATTTAACATTGATAGATATCAAGCAAATAAAAGAAATACATTTTTCATGTCTTCATTTCAGCTAAAAAAATCATCCAAACCTTCTGTATCGTCTGGACATTCTTGAGGAAATACCTTAACAGTCCTTTTAATTTCTTCCTCTTCAAGCTCGTAACATTTTTCTTGCTAAATATTTAGAATTATGTAAAGCATCAATAACGCCTAAATAAATGGTCCATAAAAGGAACATAGAAAGACCGACGAAAATATTCTTCCGGGCCACCTCTGTTTTGCGACATTCCGTGGGACAACCAACAGCAAACTCATTTTTTCAGCAATTTCCTTAGCTGCAGCAAAATTGCTACCAAATCTTATTTCGGAACTCAACAGCATTTCAAGAATTTCTTCGTGAAGGTGGTTGGCATATTCTATGCAGTGGATTAGTAAGCATTATGTTTTATAAGGAAGCTTAAATAATTGACTATCTAGTGCCGTACAAATAATTTACGCCTCCCATATAAAAATTCCCGTGCAGTACAAGGTTGAACAACATTTATATTTTTTTCGATCACATTTTGCAGAAAGTCCACTGAAAATTTTCCAATCTTTTTAAAACTGTTTGCACTTTGTACCAGTTCCGGTACTTTAATTCCTCAAAAGTACCTACTTGATATTTTTGTATTGATAACTTTTGTACTTTTGATTTGTACTTAAATAATTTTCAATTCCTTTTTAATTCCAAAAGTATTTATAATTCCCTTTAATTACTTTTAATAACTTTTCGAAAAAAAAACTGGAAATAATATATAAAGGGTCCAGGGGAAAAAACGGCTCAAGTCCACTTGAATTGATTCCGAGAAAAATTTAGTTGTAAATGTATTACTAAAATAATGGCTAATTCAAAGAAAAATATGTAAAACTAACAATTTTTTTTGTTGAGCACGAAGTTCTCAAATAAGCAAAAATATATTGATTTTAACATCTTGAATTTTTTCCATGATACGCTGACATGAGTCACAAGGACCATCGTTGTTTTAACCAAAATTTCGAATTTGTGTTTGAAATTTTCTCCTAAAAGAATTGGACACCTCTAGATTTTCAAAATAGAGTTTGAAAATAAAAAAAAATTCACAAGCGTGACATTGGACCGTTTTTGCAATTTAATTTTAGATAGACAGGACCTCGACCGGATGTAGTTCGAATATCTAATTTTGTTTGTTTAAATTATTTACCTGACATGTCGCTGGTCTATTCACAAGGTTTTCTTTTTTTAATATCGCTTTGTTTACTTATTTACTTGCCAAGTAAATCCACCAAATTTTAATCAGTAGTCATTAATTACCAAATTTCTGTCATAATTTGGAATTGTTTCGATACTACTCTAATTAAGATATTTGGTATTAAACTTCATGAACTTAAAACTTGGCATATATTTTAGATCTCATTACTTTTTTTGGCTGACTTTTTACGCACATGTTTCTTGTACACATGAGAACTTGGCTCCTTTTTTAACATTTATGTTTTTGCTGTGATTTCACTCCTTTTTGCAAAGATTTATTTTGCCAGGTGAAAGTCAAGCCCTACCGCTCTACAAAGTTTCATAATTCTACGACAACCGAAAGTACTCCATACAAATAATAGCAATTCTGATTAAGTGGGTGGATGGCACCCCCCCTGAATGGACAATTCCAAATTTTCGATTTTTTTCCTTTCTAAGTACTTCAAGTCCTACCGACCTACCTATTTTCATCGTTCTACAACAATCGGAAGTGCTTGATAAATTATAAGAATTTTTAAGAATGTGGGTTGATGCCACGCCCCCTGAACTGAAAATTCCAATTTTTCGATTTTTTTCTTCTAAGTACTTCAAGGCATACCGACCTACCGATTTTCATCGCTCTACAACAATCGGAAGTGCTCCATATAATTTATAAGAATTTTTAAGAATGTGGGTGGATACCACGCCCCCTGAATGTAAAATTCCAATTTTTCAATTTTTTTCTTTCTTAGCACCTTAAGCCCTACCGACCTACCAATTTTCATCGTTCTACTACAATCGGAAGTGCTCCGTATAATTTATAAGAATTTTTAAGAATGTGGGTGGATGCCACGCCCCCTGTACGGAAAATTCCAATTTTTCAATTTTTTTCATTTATGGACCTCAAACCCTACCGACTTACCAATTTTCATTGTTCTACAACAATCATAAAGGCTCCATATAATTTATAGAATATTTAAGAAAGTGGGTGGATGCCACACCCCCTGAATAGAAAATTGCAGATTTGCGATTTTTTCCTTTGTATGTACTACAAAGCCTACCATTGTGCGAAATTTCAAGTTTCTGCGGTGTCGGGAAGTGCTCCATAATTTTGATGATCTGTCAGTGAGTCAGTGAGTCAGTGAATCAGTCAGTCAGTTACGGTTTTTGCGATTTTTGAAGTCCTATATCTTGGAAACTACTAATGCTAAAGAGTTGAAATTTGGTGAGCCACCTGTGTTTGATCAGTTCAGCAAATACTCCGAATTTGAAGTTTCTGACTTTATTGGTACTGAAGTTAGAGGGGGGTTTGAAAATCGCCTGAGTTTGTTTCTGTAAAAAGGGTGTAGTGCCGCGAACTTGGCTGGGCACTACCGTGCGCTTTGATTTAATTCCAAAATATACTTAATTCGAAATCACCAACATTGATTATCCCGCCAAATAGTATCATAGTACTACCGGTGGGATGCCTGAACGACGGAAATTCGTTACCGCGGGATTCTGGTGGCGGGATATCGCTACCGCGGGATTCTGGTGGCGGGACATCGTTACCCTCCGCTCACTAGAACTCGGGAGGGTAAGGATCTCCCCAAGAAATAAAAACATTTATATTTCGTTGTGTTGCTTCGGTGACGAGCACGCTTGAAAATATTCTTAGCGCTTTCAATTGATTTTTTAAGCTTACAGCATTTTGAAAGACATTACCCGCATTTTATTATCCACATAATCTGATCCGGACTATGCGAAATGAAGGAAAAACATTTCCTAAAACCACGTGTAAATCTCATGGTGAGACCAAAACCAGACCATAGCGAGAAAACCACGAAACAGACCCCCGTGTAAACAGTCACTAGATCAAGACGAATACAATGACCACGTCACTAAAAACCACGCTTGATTTTTGTTTAAGACATACATATATTATTTCTAGTTTCTTATCAAAAAGAAATTAAAAGGAATTATAAGTACTTATGGAATTAAAAGGAATTATAAAGAATTTAAGTACAATTCACAAAAGTACAAAATAAATCAGTACAAAAATTTAAAGTACTTTTGTGGAATTAAAGTACCAGTACAAGTACCGTACTGGTACTTCAAATTTTTAAGTACAAGTAGGTACCAAGGAATAGTACTGGTATTTAAAAATTTCAAGTGCAAGGTATTTGTACTTAAATTGTACTAATGTACCAAAATAATTATGTATGTCTTAAGCGTATCTTTAATCCGAAAAAAGTAATGCACTTTTTAGAACAAAATTTAAAAATTATTGATTTTTCGATTTTTTTTTTGTTGGTTTTTGTCAAATTCAGCTTAGTTTCCGAGTTATATCAAAAATATGGGAAAGTGGCCAGTGTAACCTAACTAAAAGGTATATCATATCTACAATAATACACTGATTTTTTTTATCAAAATCGTTGAAACCGTTTTTGAGATAAATAAGCTTTTCCTTAACGGTTGTATGGCAACCCAAGCAACACAATTGTCTCTTCAATAAATCTTGAAAAGTTATTTTCCAAGAGATTTAAAATCTTCAGACAATCTTGAAGAGGTCAATAAGACCCAAAAAGGCCTAAAGGGGAGGAGCTTATTGTATGGAAGGAAGAGTTCTGATTCAACTATTTGTAAGAGCTCATAAAGATAATCTTTTTGACCAATCTTTGGAGATGCTTCTAAGAGGTTTTGAAGATCTTTGTTTTTTTGTTGAATAGTGTGAACTTGGATGAAGAAAAAAATTAAAAGAATAAACTGCTTTCTCTTTTTCACAAATACAAACTTAATGTTATTAAAATGAAATGGAATGAACTTAAAATAAAATGTTAAAACAAGACGAATTATTAATTCTCATTTACGAAAGGATATTCTATTATTTTCATAAGGTACTATAAATAGGAACGTACATTTTAATTGTTGCTTTAATAATCGCGGTTTTGATATGCAAACAAAAATTTACTTTGAAAACGTATATTCTACCCCTCTAAAAATTAACGCGCCTTGAAATTAAAAAGCATTTACAGATGAACAATAATAAAATTCTTTAACGTAAAAAGAAAATTTTTTTATATTTCCTCCCAAAACCTAAAATCTTGCTATTATATAAATAAAAGTGTAGATATTACATTATACCAGTGTTAAATTAGTAAAATATGCATTAAATAAATATTATCTCGCAATTATTTTTAATAAATTGGGCAAATTATTTCCATTGCGTATTCATTTACAAGGCTTCGCACATACAGGGTGCCTCATTTTATAAAGTATGCTTTATGTTATTTTTAAGGAAGCATAATTAGTTTTAAGTGCGAAACTAAAGGCCAAAATATAGTTTGTTTCCCATCTGTCAAGCCATCAACTGTCAAATTCCATTGAAGGATGGCCACGATGTAGATGGATTAAAAACACCTGAAAATCATAATTTTCGAAGAATTTTTAATGCTCCGGAAAAAAACGTGATTTTAGGGCAATTGGGTGACATTTAGATCGAAATACATATTTTCTGTCAAATTATAGATTGTTGCCTATCTTTCAAGCCAATCAACTGTCAAATTCCATTGAAGGGTGGCTATGATGTAGATGGATTAAAAAACATCTGACAAATCTGAAAATTTCGAAGAATTTTTAATGCTTCGGAAAAAAACGTGATTTTAGGACAATTGGGTGACATTTAGATCGAAATACATATTTTCTGTCAAATTATAGTTTGTTGCCTGTCTGTCAAGCCATCAACGGTCAAATTCCATTGAATGGTGGCTATGATGTAGATGGATTAAAATACATCTGACAAATCTGAAATTTTCGAAGAATTTTTAATGCTTCGCAAAAAAGGTGATTTTAGGGCAATTGGGTGACATTTGGATCGAAATACATATTTTCTGTCAAAATATAGTTTGTTGCCTATCTGTCAAGCCATAAACTGTCAAATTCCAGTAAAGGATTGCTACGATGTAGATGGATTAAAAGCACCTGAAAAATCTGAAATTTTCGACGACTTTTTAATGCTTCGGAAAAAGGTGATTTTAGGGCAATTGGGTGACATTTGGATCGAAATACATATTTTTTGCCAAAATATAGTTTGTTGCCTATCTGTCAAGCCATCAACTGTCAAATTCCATTGAAGGATGGCTACGATGTAGATGGATTAAAAAACATCTGAAAAATCTGAAATTTTCGAAGAATTTTTAATGCTCCGGAAAAAAAACGTGATTTTAGGACAATTGGGTGACATTTAGATCGAAATACATATTTTCTGTCAAATTATAGTTTGTTGCCTGTCTGTCAAGCCATCAACTGTCAAATTCCATTGAAGGGTGGCTACGATGTAGATGGTTTAAAAAACATCTGAAAAATCTGAAATTTTCGAAAAAATTTTAATGCTTCGGAAAAAAGGTGATTTTAGGGCAATTGGGTGACATTTGGATTGAAATACATATTTTCTGTCAAATTATAGTTTGTTGCCTATCTGTCAAGTCATCAACTGTCAAATTCCAGTAAGGAATAGCTACGATGTAGATGGATTAAAAAATATCTGAAAAATCTGAGATTTTCGAAGAATTTTTAATGCTCCGAAAAAAAAACGTGATTTTAGGACAACTGGGTGACATTTAGATCAAAATACATATTTTCTGTCAAATTATAGTTTGTTGACTGTCTGTCAAGCCATCAACTGTCAAAATCCATTGAAGGGTGGCTACGATGTGGATGGATTAAAAAACATCTGAAAAATCTGAATTTTCGAAGAATTTTTAATGCTTCGGAAAAAACGTGATTTTAGGGCAGTTGGCTGTTATTTGGATCGAAGTACATATTTTTTGCCAAAATATAGTTTGTTGCATATCTGTCAAGCCATCAACTGTCAAATTCCATTGAAGGATGGCTACGATGTAGATGGATAAAAAAACATCTGAAAAATCTGAAATTTTCGAAGAACTTTTAATGCTCCGGAAAAAAACGTGATTTTAGGACAATTGAGTGACAGTTAGATTGAAATACATAATTTCTGTCAATAATAGTTTGTTGCCTGTCTGTCAAGCCATCAACTGTCAAATTCCATTGAAGGATGACTAAGATGTAGATGGATTAAAAAACATCTGAAAAATCTGAAATTTTCGAAGAATTTTTAATGCTCCGGAAAAAAACGTGATTTTAGGACAATTGGGTGACATTTAGATCGAAATACATGTTTTCTGTCAAATTATAGTTTGTTGTCTGTCTGTCAAGCCATCAACTGTCAAATTCCATTGAAGGATGGCTACGATGTAGATGGATTAAAAACATCTGAAAAATCTGAAATTTTCGAAGAATTTTTAATGCTTCGGAAAAAGGTGATTTTAGGGCATTTGGCTGACATTTGTTTCGAAATACATATTTTTTGCCAAAATATAGTTTGTTGCCTATCTGTCAAGCCATCAACTGTCAAATTCCATTGAAGGATGGCTACAATGTAGATGGATTAAAAAACATCTGAAAAATTTGAAAATTTTCGAAGAATTTTTAATGCTCCGAATAAAACGTGTTTTTAGGACAATTGGGTGACATTTAGATCAAAATACATTTTTCTGTCAAATATAGTTTGTTTGCCTATCTGTCAAGCCATCAACTGTCAAATTCCATTGAAGGGTGGCTATGATGTAGATGGATTTTAAAAAACATCTGAAAAATCTGAAATTTTCGAAGAATTTTTAATGCTCCGGAAAAAAACGTGATTTTAGGACAATTGGGTGACATTTAGATCAAAATACATATTTTGTGTCAAATTATAGTTTGTTGCCTGTCTGTCAAGCCATCAACTGTCAAATTCCAATGAAGGATGACTAAGATGTAGATGGATTAAAAAACATCTGAAAAATCTGAAATTTTCGAAGAATTTTTAATGCTCCGGAAAAAACGTGATTTTAGGACAATTGGGTGACATTTAGATCGAAATACATGTTTTCTGTCAAATTATAGTTTGTTGTCTGTCTGTCAAGCCATCAACTGTCAAATTCCATTGAAGGATGGCTACGATGTAGATGGATTAAAAACATCTGAAAAATCTGAAATTTTCGAAGAATTTTTAATGCTTCGGAAAAAGGTGATTTTAGGGCATTTGGCTGACATTTGTTTCGAATACATATTTTTTTGCCAAAATATAGTTTGTTGCCTATCTGTCAAGCCATCAACTGTCAAATTCCATTGAAGGATGGCTACGATGTAGATGGATTAAAAAACATCTGAAAATCTGAAATTTTCGAAGAATTTTTAATGCTCCGGAAAAAAAACGTGATTTTAGGACAATTGGGTGACATTTAGATCGAAATACATATTTTCTGTCAAATTATAGTTTGTTGCCTGTCTGTCAAGCCATCAACTGTCAAATTCCATTGAAGGAGGGCTACGATGTAGAGGGATTAAAAAATATCTGAAAAATCTGAAATGTTCGAAGAATTTTTAATGCTCCTAATAAAAGGTGATTTTAGAGCAATTGTCAAAATATAGTGTGTCACCTATCTGTCAAGCTATCAACTGTCAAACTCCATTGAAGGATGGCTACGATGTAGATGGATTAAGAAACATCTGAAAAATCTGAAATTTCCCAAAAAATATTATTGCTCCTGAAAAGATGTTTTAAGGGCGATTGGGTGACTTTTGATAGTATTTACCCAGTTTAGAATTGTATATAAAATAAAATAAACTTTTAACAGTGTCACCCTTTATAAAAATATGTGTATTTTATACAAATACAGCACCCACTTATGGAACACTTTAATGAGTTTGTTAAGAAGTTTTCAAAACATCTTAATTCAGATTCCTCTTTAAAATTCCAACATAAGATTTAAACAAAAATGTATTGACAGGAAAGAGTCAACAAAGTGTGAACAAAGAGTTAGGAGAAAAGAACAACTATCAATTACTATTTTTGTTCTCGCTCTCTCCATATCTCAGTACACATAGATCTGTGAATTGAACTGTCAGTCTGGGTATATTCGCATTGTTTTACCGTCTGTTGTCTGTTAACTGTGGTATTTGGAAATAAAAAATATGGAAAGCGTAAATTTCCAAATTGTCAAATACAAGAAACGTAAAAATTTTGAGTACGAAGTTGTCCCTAGTTCTTGGGTTATAGGAACCAAAGTTTATTTTCCTAAAAACAATATGAACTCCATGATAAGAGACGCCACAACAAAACCCGACGTGGACAACTGGTTGTCCTATCAAATGTCCAGGATAAAAAAGACAGGGTTTGAAAATTACTACGATGCCGTAACCAAATTAGATGAAATGCTGGCGGAATATACCACCGACACCGAAGGTCCAGCGACTCCAGCCATCAACTACAACGAGTTAAAAACAAGGAGCACGAAACACAGCGTGAGTCACGCAGCCAATAAATTGATCCAGCTTCAAATGCCACCTGTTTTCCAGAAAGTCGAATCTGTGAGTGGATCGCAGACAGATATAGAATTGTTTTTGTTTTTTATTATTGTTTTCATTTTCAGAAAATGCCATCGGATAATCCAGGCATGGAAGTGAAACCAAAAACGTCTGAAATGTTCAATACGATAGAGTATTTAGAAGATGACGAGCCCGCCGATGCTAATTCTTCATTGTACCAGTACCAATTATCGCAGGGAGGTACGCAAGAACTGCAGTACGTAGTACTTGAGGGTGTACAGGCTCCGGCAAGCATACCTGCAACACCTGTAAGCAATAAAGTTGCAACCCCCTTATCGGAGCAGCCAAACTTCACATCTGGAGAAAGGTAAGTACATACATAATGTATTATGGCCAGTTCCTAAACGCATATTTTTCGTAAAATATGCATACCAAAAAGTTCCAGAATGCAAACATAAAATTCACATTTTTTTTCTTGTGAAAATGCAAAGGCATTTATGCAAATCTTAAAATTATGTTTCATTATTCACTTGTAATTGTTTATTCTCTGTTGTTTATGTCTGATTTCGCTTTGCATGGTTGCTTTGTATAAATATTGTATTTATGAAATTAGCCTGTGTTGTAGTTTTTGTTTAGAACATTCAGCTATGGAGACTGATAAATGCATACATTTAAAATCGATTCATTAATAGAGCTTTCTATTTCTTTTTAGATTCATAATTGGGCAACTAAAACAATTATTATCAAGCACTTTGATGGACCTTACCAATGCCGTGAATATGATTATGAGTTCTATTGAAAATCCTACAAATAATAAAAAAGAGTCCAGCAGCAAAATTTTGACTCAAGACAAAATTGTAAAAAACGAATCGGATTTATTACAATTTGAGGAGCAAACAGACGAAAGGAAAAAACAACTGCGTTTAGAATTGCTGGTGAGGATCGGGAAAAGACAACCGACTGATGTTCGTTCCTGTTGCTTAGAGCTTTGTGATTTGCTAATCTGTCATAAATTTTGGCAATATACTTCATGGGCTGGTGGCACCAAGGATGAAAGTAAGCCTAAATTTGCGCTTCAAAGGCATCATGTCTTTTTAAACTTTTTTAAAGACATCGTACGCGAAGCAACTGATGCTAGTTTTAGTGATAAGGAGTTTGCTGGATTTTTTCAAACCAAGATGAAGAACCGGAACCAGCTTCTAACCAAACAAAAAAGAGCAGCATCTCGGAACAGGAACCCAAAAAAAAAAACATTCGAAACAGTAAGCACTAACGATGACGACGGCGACGACGGCGACGACGGCGACGACGGTGACTACGGCGACTACGGCGACTACGGCGACTACGGCGACGACGGCGACGGTGACGACGGTGACGCACGGCGACGTTAGGAAACCAGTCAAATGAAAAAATGAATCTCAATAAAAATAAAGTCAAATAAATAATTGCATGTAAACATATAACTTATATTTATGTATCCTTTAATTCTTTTAAATAAATCTATGTATCTACTTAATTACATTCATACTTAAATTATTTATTTTTTTTCATTAGACAATTTTTTCGATACAAAAAGACTTACATATAGGTACACAAATTTAATGATTGCTTTTGGATAAGAAAAAGGAATCATTTAATGGATTGCTAACGTCCATATTATTCACTCTGGATTTAAATAGAATTTAAGTGAATTTAAAATTTGGGCTATGTATTTAAGACATTTCAATATATTTATATACACGTACATATGTACATATATACATAAATATATATACAATAAATGTATATTATTCACTAAAAAAAATAAAAACCCGATGGATCTGGAATGTTGGATTTAAGTGTGGAGTTAATAATATGGAATCTTATTTTCGGACACAAATTAATTTAAAGTTTTAATCTGAATTGATGGAGTGAATAATATAGTCGTAAATGTTTGGAATTTTGAGATTTATTATTGAAACAAAGGATTTTATGAATTTAGGAACAAAATGAACTATTTAAACTAAAGTGTGTAGTAAGGGAATGAAAACTAAATTATTTTTCTCAAATATTTGCGATGAAGACTCATGTTCATCATCAGATAAACCATCGTTGTTAATGTTAGCGAATATATTATTACCTGCACTACATAATTTGAACATTTTGCACTTAACATCTCGTAATTGAATTAGTTTTGGCTCATTTAATACATACTTGGCCTTATATATATGTAACGCGCTCGATGGGAATGGAATTTTGAAAAAATCTTCTAACTTCTGAATGCTACATCCGAAAATCTCAATTCGTCTGGTGTCACCACTATAGATTTTACTTCAATAACTTCGAGTTTGTTCGTCAAAATCCATTTATTTGATATAGAAGTCGAAATCAAAAAATTTGTAAACTTTAGCTCTGCAAAGGTCTCATAGGAATTGTATAGATTGTCAAGATATTCACATCTATTTATGTTTGGAAATATTTTTTTATACGAAATGCTTTCTTGTCGATCATTTATGTATTTGTCAGCAAAGTGCTGTTCTTCTTCGATAATGCGATTACCAACCTGTGCGAGAGGTTGATTACCTGATCGTAAAAAAGTTTTTAACTTAAACAACTTGGATTCAAAAGGGTAAGCTGAAAAAGATTCTAAGGAACCAAATCGTTTAACATCATCGAGTAAATGACTAAGGTTGTGCAAGTTGCTGAAAAAATAGTCTTTGCCATATATAACTTTGAAGTGCTGCAAAAATGTCTCAAGTAATTGTTCAGCCACATCTGTCATTGTATTCAAATGGTATTTGGATGAAACAATTGTAATGGCACAGAAAAAAAGTAAAAAATGGTTATAAATATAATCTGGAAAGTGACTTTTTAACACAACGATACTTGTGTATAGTAAAAATGTTCTAAATTCAGTCCCTTTCCAAAAGGCTAACACGTCTATACCCCGAATTTTTCTGTGAATTTCGGCAGGTTTTTCGCAAGCCAATAAGTACTCAGAAACTTTTTTGGTAGTTGCAGATGACCACTTTGCATCTACATTTGGAAAAAAACCCTTACTCCACGATTTTAGCAGCCATTTCGTAATGCCTAAGTCGATGAGATGCAGCACATCCCCAATAGGAAAATCCTTAATCATATCAATAGGAAGTTCTATAAGAGGAGTTGTTGCCTTGCAATGATCAACATATATCCCGGCACGGAAATCTTGATCTGTTCGCTTTGGAGCATTAAGATTAGGGAAAATGGTTGCATTGGTTATGGGTGATCTGTAGCCTTCAACTGTACACTTGAGGCATCCTTCTGTAGCATTGAAATTCACAACACCTGAAACGAGAAAATGAAGATGCCAGGAAAAGTTAATATTTCAGAAATGCATGTACTGGTTGATCGGGAACCAATGTGTTCAGTGACTGGAATTACCTTTTAAAAACGCACGTGCTGGAGAATCGGCAACAAAACATCGAATACTTATGGCAACATTTTTGTCGTGAATAACGATCCCGCAGGCCAACAGAATTTTCATCTCATCCACAAAATGTCTCAGAAACCGCTCAAGACTACTAGGCTTTTCTGAAATGATAAGTTTATATTTGGAGTGAATTGCATTATAATAGACATATTTATGATTTTACCATAGCCATAAAATATTCCAATTGTCATGGCAGGAACATGCTTCATTTCATAAATCGTATAAAGGATGGGCCAAAACTGTTGTTTTGAACTTCCCGAAATAGGCAAACCATCAACATTGAACAGGAGCGAGATTGACTCCGGAACATCAGGAGATAGGCTCAGAACGTTAAGCAAAGATTTCTTCAGACCATAGTGCCAGTACCGTTGTGGACCATCAGTTGTTATATCTAAGGTTCTTGGTGTTCTTAACAGCGTTCGTGGGTCATTTGGCAAATTTGGTAAAGGGACATGATTGTTCCATATTTCTAAGAGGCCTTTTAGCTGATTATGGTTAACATTTGTTTTTATTGCCCAGCATGACATTTGTTTTTGTATTTTCTGGATATCAAAATTGTCTTTGGTTTCGTGGCCATAATCATTACAAATAACTGTGTCCCATCCACCAATTTCAGCATTTTTGCAGTCTGAAGAATCAAGGTTTTGGCCATTTTCTGAATAATTGGGGACAAGTTGAATTTCCTCGTCCTCGTCTATATTATATACATCTTGTTGAGATGTTGAATTTTGATGAACACCAGACGGCCTTACTCCATTACCAAACAGATCAGAAATTTGTTTTGCTTTTAGTCTTTTGTAATTGCCTGAATTTTTTTTCAATTTCCACTTTTCCAAACAACTTTTCGATATTTTTTTCATTTTGATTACACAAACACACGAAACAAAAAAAAATCAATTCACAAATGTCAAACAAAAAAGTATTTTTTTCTCAACCAAAGTGGAATTCAATACAATTTTAAGATGAGATTGTAAGACTTAACAAAGACATTTTAATAAACATCCTTAAAATATCTTCTTAGATGTTTTGGAAAGAGTGAACAAAATGCTCCTAACACACTTCGAAAATGTTCCTTTTAAAAAGGTTTTAAAAAGAGTCAGTATAAAAATATACTTGTGGTGAAGTTATTAAAGATGTTTTCTAGATGTATTTTCAATATATGGAATAAACAACACTTTTTAAGAGCAAATTAACTGATCATAAAGTGGAATGGTATTACGAAGATTGAAATAACAGCTTGTTAAGAGTTAATAAATTTGTTTGGGTTACTCTTCAAGAGTTTATGTGTTGCTTGGGAAGTACCGTTATTTTTTGAGCTAAAAAAAAAATTTCAATTTCCCCTCTGGAGAGTTACAAAAAAACCTTAAGTTCAAAATCTGAAGAAAATCGCTTCAGTATGGCTTAGGCTGTAGGTTGAGGTACAGACAGACAGACAGACAGACAGACAGACAGACAGACAGACAGAATTGTGCCACCCACTTTTTTCGTGTTCTCTATCAACGTAATGTCATGTTTGATTGTTATCTCGAAATTTTTTTTTTGCACGAGTCCAAAACTTGCCCTATAGTACCTATATCGCAAGTAAAAATACATAATAAAATGATTTCTCGAAAACGTTGCTACCTCTTATACTAATATGTAGTTGGTCCCCAAGCGCCCTTATGAATGACAGACGGGTGGCCTGTCCCGATCTGATACCATAAAGAAGCAAGGGTGACATTTTGTCCCCGCCTGCTAGAAATCACTCAGTTTGATAATGGTCGGGTCCCCAACATTTCTACATAAAGTATATTTTTTTAAGATGGAACGTTAAACGCTGGTTCCGGTTCCTAATCACCCCCAAATCTATGCAACAGCCCAACGACACGACTTAAAATGGTTTTGAGAAGTTACTGCCAGCTTCCATCTTCTATAATTACTAAAAATATAACTTAGCTTTCCACCAGTTTTTAATTGAAATTGGTTTATTTTGTTATCATTCAGAGAGGAAGACTGAACGCGGTGTGAAATAGAATTTCTTTTAAGTTTTCGGAAACTGTTCTTTTCTTAATCGAGAAATTGGGGTCTATGGCTGAAATCGTGCATCGGATTTGGCGCTCCGGAAGTGGAACCAGCGGTCGGCGATTACTATGATGACGATGCAAAAGCCAGGGAGATAGTGCGAGTAAGCAGGACCGTCAGTTTTTCAACTGCGTTGGTTCTCTCCAGCTTGGTGGAGAGTAGCTAAATGATGATGCTGAAAGTACTCACGTACTTAGGAGTTGACAAGCAGAAGAGTCCATCCAGTATGATGGAAAACGTGGAAGGGCGCTTCTACTGTGATTCTCGAAGAAACTTGAGATTTTTGATTTTGGACATGAATAAAAGGGAAAAGAAAAGTTAGCGAAGAAGAAAATCGAAGAGATAGAAGACAAAATTTGGAAAAAAAAGAAAAGAAAAGAAAAATTTGAAGAGGAAAAATTGGATTGATTTAAAACTGGTGGAAAGAACTCAAAAGATTGGTATTTAAGATAGGAGGAAATTGGCTGTTAACCAAGGTGTTATTCTTAATTATTCTTTGCTTCCGTTTTCGAGCAATAAAACTCATTGATAAATTCTCGTTATTTTTTCCCGAAAAGGTGGAACTCGTTAACCGAGTGATAACGGTCCAGCTGCCTTTGCCCTTCAAATCTTTGTTCAGCTTTGTTCTTTAAATTTGGGTTTAACTCCAATATTGAAAGGCTTCCCAGCTAATCAATCAATCTTCCAAATGAAGTAGTGCAGGTTGCAAAAATGATGTAAAGTTAAAGAAATAAATTTGATTAGGACTTTCTGTCTTCCAGTGTTCAAATCAAATATAAACTATTGCTCCCTTTCTATTTGTATCCAAAATACACAAATCCACATTGAAAGTCTTACTTTACCTAACTTCAACATTCCCATGAAAAAAACAACGAAAAGGAAACATATCCAATTATGGAAAACTGTGTAGAAAAACTTAATGAAATTCATTTCAAAGCTGTAGATGCAGGAAGGTTTAGCTTGAGGCTTAAACAAAATTAAAAGAAAGTAAGGTGTGAAACATACCTGAACTTATACTGAACTGTTTCTCTAAGAGGCGTTGACAGATGTTTAACTATACATAAACGGGAAAACTTTTAAAGTGGCAGAGTCTGTTGCTTCTTCTATGATGACGAAGAGCTACAAGCATACATGTGATGCTTAGAGATAAGATGCAAGGCCAACCTTAACTAAAATTCTACATTTATAAATCTTCATTATACAGACTGTACGTATGAGTATATGTATGTATGAAGCTCTCTTTATAAGGATTATGCCCTAAAGCTACAGGTTGGTTTTTAGCACAATGAAATAATAAAAGTCCTCGAAATGTATATGAAATGTAGGTAGGCTGATATTATTCATGTTGTATGATGTATCTTATAATGGTTGTGTGTGTGTAGGTAGAGGAAGATTGTATAAGATTTAAAGCTTGAGGGACTATATGTGTTTTTTGATACAAGGGCTTGTTTTTACCCAGTCCGGGTTGATAATAAAGCTTAAGTTGGTATTTCAAGTGAATGTTGAAGTAACAGTCTTAAAGTTGTTGTTGTAGGAAGGTGCCTAGTGCCTATAATATGGCAACACAGTTACTAGAATAAAATGAAAAAAAAATCTTAAAAATATGAGTAAGACTCTTATGTTACTTTGTGTAGATGGGTAGTAGATGATGGGTTAACTCACCCTCAGCTTAGTGGTTGTTGAAGTGGTATGATAATAAACACTTGGAATTTTACAAAAAACAACAAAAGTTGATGCTAATTGGGTTATGGAAAAATTCAAAGAATTTACAAATACATTTAAGTTGAACTTTGTTTTTAAGGAGCTACTTACTTTTCATTGCTTTTGTTTGCTGACTCATTGAAACAACCTCAATTGTTAAGTACATCAAAGAGAGCAGACAGACGAAACGTTTGTACTTTTGGAAACATTCAAATGTCCTTGGTATATTGTATTATGAGTTTTATACACATTATGTATGTATGTAGGAGTAGGTAAAATGTACATTTTCAGTGTATAGTGGAAACTGTTCTTTTAATATGATATAATTAGCACAGGAGCACTTGACGTTTGGGTAGAAGTTTTAAAAGGAATCGGGTACCGCACCAGTCCGAAAAATACTGAACACTTGTGCTGCCCGTTTTTTGACCCGCACATGCCTTTTCCAGGCATTTATTTGAATGGAAATGTGCTCCCAAGAGTGAAAAAATTAAATATCTGGGATCTATGATCAATAGTAAGGCAACTTGTGATGATGACATCAATCATCGAAAAAGCGTAGCGTGGATGAAGTGGCGTGAAAACTCCACTATCTTTTGTGATCGAAAAATGCCCCCTAAGCTGAAAGGAAGACTCTACACTCCGGTTGTGCACCCAGCACTCTCATACGGTTCACGATGTTGGACAATGTACAAAAAGTATTAGGGAAAGTTGACGGCAGCTGAGAAGAAGATTCTTCGTATGACAGCAGGAGTAACAAAGCTTGATCGAATTAGAAGTAATAAGATCCGTGGAAGCCTTCACGTTAAAAATACCATCTCGCAGAAAATAGAGCACGACCGACTCAGTTCGTATTGTTATGTTCAAAGGAGGAATCCGGAGAACCCCGTAAAAAGGCAAAAGTTCTAACACGGTCGAGAAGAAGGAAAAAGCAAGGCAGACCAAAGCAAACCTGGTACAAACAAATGCAACGACATCAGCATTTGGTTGGCCTCGAAATGGAACAATTCAAAACCGGAAGTCTTGTCGACACTTTCTGAGGTCAACGCAAAAAAATAAGTATAGGAGTCGAAAGCTTCATTAAATGCTACTCAAAAAATCAAAGTCTTGCAGTCCACAACTGGGGCCCCTTTGTGATTAAACAGTGCATCAAAAAAAAATATGAATGCAACTTCGAGGATAATCGTGTTAGCCGAAATTGGTTTTTACCCCTCCCTAGATAAGCTCCGCGGATCCCATATCACGGATTCTGAGATCATTTGAGTGTTTAATTCGCCCTGCCAGACTGTTAAAAAAAACCGTTTTTTACTTAGACTTTTGAATTTTTTAAACGGTCCGGTAGAGCGTACTATACACTCAAATGGTGTCAGATTCCGTGATATGTGATCAGAGGAGGTTATCTAGGGAGGAGTGAAAACCAATTTCGGCTAACACGATTACCCTTGAAGTTGCATTCATAATGCACTGTTTAATCGCAAAGGCCCCAGTTGTGGACAGCAAGACTTTGATTTTTTGAATAGCCTTAAATGAAACTTTCGACGCTTATACTTCTTTTTTTCCTATCACTCACCAGGGCCCGATCTATGAGGGGGCGAGCCGGGCATTTTTCCCCGGGCGGCAAAAGTTGAGGGCGGCAAAATTGAAAATTAAGGCTGGTTGGCAGCTACTAAAAAATAATTTTATGAATTTTGTAACTAACCAAGTCATAAATAATTGTTCCGATACAGCTATAAAATAAAGAAGAGGCCTTTCAGTAAACTATTCATTGACTAGCTCTTCATACTGCTCATGAAGCTGAAAAATAAAAGACCAACATTTAAAAACTTACTTTGAAGGAATGCGATAAAACGTCAATATCAATATAGTCCGGGAGCCGACCGTAAGATTACCTATCTCATCGCAGCCACGCGAAAATTCAATGCCAACCGATAACTTTAGCCAAAACATTTACAAAGCTGCTGGTCGGACATGCTTTATCTGGTCGCAATGGTTAAAAAATGCACTTTTCAGGTTGCATTTTCCGCTAGTTATAAGCGTTGTCAGACGTTCCGATTTACCCGAGATGTCCCGGATTTCAGGCATAAAATCAAATGTCGGGATAGTTTTTTTCCCCGGTTGCAACCTTTATTCTCAAAAAATACAGAATGAGAACATCTTGTATAAATCACATATTTTTAAAATTTCAATCAAGCTACATGCAGAATATTAATTATTTTTGCAAAATAGTATTATTAGAAAAACATTTGCCAAATTTCTTTCTGGATTCCGAAAGAATGTATTTTTTAATAAATTAAATTTTAGCATGTTTTCATACCAGCTATAAGTAATAACGAAAAACTAAAAAAAAATCATTGCAAACAAATATGAAAAATCGCATTTTTTGTTTTTTTTTTTTGCATATTGCAGACACGCACACATCAGGAATGGTTGAGAGTGGTAAGTCACTAGGCCCTGGTTCTCCACGAGCTGTTGCGCCACCCAATTTATTTACTTATTTAGGTATAGGCAATACTCCATATAAAAGAAAGATAATTAAATTTCCTGTAAAATTAATTATTCAAAAAACGGTTTGGATAAAAATCGACCGAGAAATAGTCTTCTAAACGCTGACTATAAGTTTTAAAAGCTTTATAAATGGCATTTTTGGCTATTTTGATGGACTTATTAGATTATATACTCAAACTGGGTGGTATTTGTGAGTCATGACCAGTAAAGTCAAAATTAAAAGTCAAGTTTCAAATTTTTCACAGTTTTAGGGTTGCCATCTTAATTTTTTTTCAAAATTTTGCTTCGTTTTCGAGTTATATGCAAGATCCAATAAAGGTGCGTCTCCTCTCCAAAATGCACCCTCTAATTTAATAGCACTCGGCGGTTTTCTCATCTTCAATGACCCCTTTAAAGATTGTTACAATAAAATTCCATGAACGTCTTACTTCCTTATTGCCCTGTTTTTAAGGACAAAATCAATAGCCTAAACCTTCTTATATTAACTATGCCTGACCTCGGGCGAAAAAACTTCCAGCTTAACGATAAGGAATTCTTTTCTTGTTGGATATAGTTAACAGTGGTTTTTTGTCAAAAAATCCATGTAAGTTTAACTGAAGTTAATACAAATTGCGTATGACAAAGGTACTCACTCTGTCACTGATGAGTCTAAGTGAGGTTGCCCGACGAAACGCCAATTTGTAGGACTAAAGGCTTTTTTAATCAATAAGCAGAATTGCCTTCACTTAATGAAATGATAAGTCTTATTCTCTCGGTTACAAAAATTCGAATTAAGTATACCGTTTTTTTCGTTTAACTCAGAAACTGGACAGGCGCCAAAATTAAACTTTTGCCCCTGCTCGGAAAAACTGAAAATCCAGGGTTGTCTAAAGGCGAAGAATTTCACGCTCAATTTGCTCATATCTACCTTCGTTGTACAAGGTACGAACGTTCCGGCCGTTTGTAGCTGCATTATATGGGATTACACACGCTACTTGCTGATGCCGTTGGCCTTTCAAAATAGGCTCCTCCGCCAAGAGACTTTACTGCCGCCGACGACCACCTGCATTTCTTAGGCATTGGGCTTTTAACCAGCCCTTATCAGCAGCTTATCCCCGCATCGGTCCTCCTGCACATTAACTTTACCCACTCTCTACCACGGGTAGGTGTGCATAGGGGTTTTCCTTTCACTGAGTCTAGGGGCAAGATGGCGTCCTAGTACTATCCAGTACTTTGAAGAGCTTATTGTATAGATAATAATATACTCTTTAAGAGGTTCGATGACACTTTTTTCCCTACGACCGCTCAGTGCCAAGATATTGCAACTTTAAAAATGGTCAATAGTACCGCACCGCAAGAAAGTTTCTTTTTTGATTATTCAAAAAAAAAAGTTATCCATTAATTTTAAAAATCTCAAAATTTTAGGAAAAACTATTATTTTCGAAATTTTAACATTTTAAAGACGCAATATCTTCAAGCTGAGGCTTCGTATGGAAAAAAAGGTTTCATAAACTTCTTCAAGGAATATTATTTCCGATACAATAAGCATAAACTATGTTTTGACAACTTCGCCGTTTAGGAGCAAAGCACAAAAAACCAGTATTCCTGGGCTTGGTCAATTTTATATGCAATAATATCTTTGAAGTGATCGCTGATAGAAAACACATGGAAGTGCTTCCTATATTTTTAGCTTTCACTGCTTCTACTTTTAATATCTTTTAACTGATAGCTCTAATAGAAAAAAATATCAAATCTTTTTTGTAAACTTTACTAAGTACAGTTGACGCTCGATATAGTGAAGTAATAAAAACCAAGCCTGTTCACTGTTTCATGATTGTTCACTTTTTCGAGCGGGAGGCTTTCCAAAGGCGAATTTGATCCAAAATGCACGCATTTAATTCGATATGAATGTTTTAAGTTTAGTTAAGTATTAAACAAGGCTTTCACTCAGGTTTTAGCAAAAAACAGAAATAATTCATCAGAGCTCTCAAGCTATGTAAAATGCTTGCGTGAAATTTTTATACAAAACACGTTTTTATACAAAATTTTGTGTGTTCACTACTCTGTATAGTTCACTATTTCGAGATTCACTAAAGCGAACGTCTACTGTATAACCTATTTAATGAGGATTTTTGTTTTGGCTTTTACGTTACCATAATTTTTAGAAAAATTATATTTTTAAAATTTAAGCTCAGATTAAAATGTAAAAAACAGCATTTTCGACACTTAAACCTTTTTTGAAATAGTGATAGCTTCTACGCGATCAGTTGGATGAGGAACAGCACTTTTGCTTTGTATATAGAAAATAGCATGATCTACAAATTTTCTGTCAATTTTTTTTTTCAATATCGTTTACCGTTTAAAGAATTATGCCAAAAATTAGTTTTTTGCAATCAAGCCTTCTTCTTGAATTTGTTCTGTTTAAATGTGTGTTGAGGGATTTGCCTCTTGGGTTTATTTCTTTTTGGTTAAATATCATTAACCCACTTCAAAAAAGTTTCCACTTCTGAAAATGTAACTAAAGTTATGTATCATGTTAAGCTTGGCATTCACCAGAACTTTGGTTTGGTGCTTATTTATGGGTTTCTATGATTTGGTTGATTTTGTACCATTTTTGTTTTATTTAAAATCACTTTCCATTCAGTTCTTAATTATAATTAAAAATATTCCATGCCTAATTTCCACATGATATCACAAAGTACCTACCAAATTAGTATTTTAACTTTTATCATAAACGAAAAACCACCATTTCTAAAAAAGCCCTTGGATTAAAAGCAACCAACATAATCATTACCGTACATTTAATTTACCCTATGTCAATGTCATGGTACCTCTCAATGGTGGAGAACAATTTTTTTTTCATTTTCAAGCTGTAAATTCGTCTACTACTCCTTTTGACAAAAAAAACCCTTTCACTGCAATCCTTGAATTTGATAAAGGGAACTGATCCTTATATTTTTCTCCTGAAGTAAAAATTTATAAAAAATATTTTTATATATTTTATTTTTTGTTTTCATTTTTGTTTTGTCCTTTTTAACAAAAGTTATACCTATGTACATGCCCTTGTGTGATTTGTCACGAGGGTTTTGCTCAACATCTAGAAGAAAAAGTGCTCCCTTTGTGGACGATGTAGGTATATGTATGTATATGAAGGTAGGTAAAGGTACCATCAAAAAAAAGTTTCTCATCATATTTACGAATTCGTAGTTCCTGAGCAATAACCTTGCATTGAATTACAACAAAAATTTACCTTTTCCAACTGTGTATAAGCTTATAATGGTGGAAGCACAAAAAGTTTCTTCCTCTCTCTTTAGAAATAAAAATTCTACGGCTATATTCACATTATGTCGGATGAAAAGTTTTGTCCTTTTTCGTATATTTTTGTGGTAAAAGTTTGTATAATAAGAGTATGGGCTGAGCTGAGCTGAGGGATGTGAAAGTTTGCCAATGCCAACCCACAAAACCTGATTGAAAAGAGATGGAGGAGGTTTGTTTGTTTACTTTTGTATTTTCGAGGAGTTTTATTACTAAGTTTTTTTTTTGTGTGTTGCTGTAGTATTCAAAGTTAGGAAGTATTATCATCGTTGTTGTCTTCTTCGACAAAAAAAAAGATATATGTACGTTTGTGCATTGTGTGTGTTCTAATATCAAATATTTGATTCAAAGTTCACATAAAGGGTTTCACAAACTTTTAGTAAATACTAAGAATTCATATTGAATAAGGTTTATGGTTTTATTAGAATTGCTGCACTCAATCGTAGTTATATATGTACATTATTAAATAAATAGTTACAAAGTTTATAATTTTTAAGAAATAAGTTTGAAACTATGGATCCTTGTGATACACTTTTTTGGGCTTCAATTTATCTGATTAAGTTTGTGTTCGTTTCATATTTAAAATGTTTTTTTTTTCAATATAAGTTAAGAAAATATTTAAGTACCTATCTAATTGCAGAATGAATCCATGTGAAGATTTTATTTAAATCCTGTGATGCTTTTTTATCGAGGCTGAGGTAAGCCCGTCGTGGTCCAAGGTGTTCCCGAAGAAAGCAAGTAAAACTCGGACTAAGAAGGTAAAAGAACTCGGTGTGGTCACCAGTTTTAATAATTTGTATTCTTTATTTATAGTTATAGAAAGTGGGGTTTACAATCTTACAATGTTTGTTAAACTTATAATAAATAACGCGGTATTTCATATACAACTAAGCTTGATTCGGTAGAGCTACAGGAGAAGACTCGGCCCACACTATTCACTTAGAAGAAGTGAACCAGAGACAAATACGGTAGGAATCTGATTCCAGCCCAAGGCTAACAAAAAGGGAAAAATTACTTTGTGCCCAATCTCTCACTCAGAAGGAGCGAGCAGGGATTTTACGGTAGGAATCTGATTCCAGCCCAAGGCTAGCCCAAGGAAAAATTACTTTTTTTTAACGGCGGAAGCCAAAAAGATTATATTTAAATGGTTCACGAATGCACCATGAAAAGTAACCTGAGCTTATCAAGAGTTGCTACAAACCGAAATTAACTGGAACCTTTATGCCTCTTATAATTCGGATTGAACGAAAATCAGAACTGAAAACTAACACGAATCAATAAGCTTTGACTTTTTTGGGATTTTCTACCTCCTCATAATGATTTTCCAGTCACAAGACAATGTGAACTAATATGAGGCGAATACAAAATTCGCATGACGTTGACTTCACATAGTGCGGTGTGCTGTTGTTGTTGCTTGCAAGCGTATATGCAATACAATCTGGTGAGCTGTGGCTGTTGGTTATTCGATGACGGTGGTGGCGGGTGTGTGTTGATATGTTATTTAGAGGTTCGGCTTTGCAGGGTTAATGACTGGTCTATGGTGGTTCAATGGCGATGTAGGGTGCTGGTAGCTGATGTGGATGGTGGCTGGTGTATTTTATTATAATAATACGTAATGGGTCGGTGTTTAATCAGCGACCGGTCGATGTGAGGTATCATATTTTTTTTACTTACCTAAGGAACAATGGACGGAAAGTTCAATGGTTCACGAATGCACCATGAAAAGTAACCTGAGCTTATCAAGAGTTGCTACAAACCGAAATTAACTGGAACCTTTATGCCTCTTATAATTCGGATTGAACGAAAATCAGAACTGAAAACTAACACGAATCAATAAGCTTTGACTTTTTCGGGATTTTCTACCTCCTCATAATGATTTTCCAGTCACAAGACAATGTGAACTAATATGAGGCGAATACAAAATTCGCATGACGTTGACTTCACATAGTGCGGTGTGCTGTTGTTGTTGCTTGCAAGCGTATATGCAATACAATCTGGTGAGCTGTGGCTGTTGGTTATTCGATGACGGTGGTGGCGGGTGTGTGTTGATATGTTATTTAGAGGTTCGGCTTTGCAGGGTTAATGACTGGTCTATGGTGGTTCAATGGCGATGTAGGGTGCTGGTAGCTGATGTGGATGGTGGCTGGTGTATTTTATTATAATAATACGTAATGGGTCGGTGTTTAATCAGCGACCGGTCGATGTGAGGTATCATATTTTTTTTACTTACCTAAGGAACAATGGACGGAAAGTTCATTGTCGAATCGTGTGCGCATCAGAAGTTATGCAAGGTCAATGCAAGAAAAAAAACCGGTTTTCATACATATAACTCTTAATTGGTTAACGCATTTGAAAAAAAAAAAAAACTGATATAAAAACTTGAAGATCTGTTATTTTGTACAGAAAAGGCAAATGCACTTCTTCTCAACAGATTCCACAAAGAAATACATTCCCATGTGGAGTAGATGCCCGTGGAGTAGATGCCCGTGGAATTATTTCCCTGCAACTGATTTTTTACTTGGAAGTGGGAATTAAATCCACATTTAAAGGGAAGTAAAACCACTGAGTTTTTGAGGAATTTGATTCCCACCTTCTATGAGAACTAAGTCTAATTCGTTAAAGTGGATTTAGTTCCCATTTAATGAGAACTAAGTCTCTCGGTGGACTAAGTTCCCGGGGACTTGGTTCCCTGCACCGAATGATTGAATTAATGAAATATTGGGGTGGTTGCACTACGACCCCACATAGGGCTGGCCACGGTACCAAACCATATATCGTTATCGTCTCGCTATCGTCAAAATCGAAATATTTCGGTATCATCTCGGTCTCGGAATTGGTATCGGTATCGGTATCGGTATCGGTATCGGTATCGGTATCGGTATCGGTATCGGTCTCGTGGTCTGGTCCCAGTTGCATATAAAATGCACGACTTGGTTCTATCATTGAATAATTACATATAGAAGCGGACACCGAACATTTCTCAGTTGACTATACGCCCCATCAATTCGGTGGTGGAAATAAGAAGCTCAAATTTCCTTTTCATCATTGAATTTCCAAACCCATTAGTGGATGCAAAATGTCTTATTAGATTTTTTTTTAACATGGAGATTCGGAGGGATATTTGAGTCTGGCATAGAATGAAGACAACAACAATAACAACCACTTCTGTTTGGAATACCAGATAGTAAAACTTGTCTGGTATGCCAGGCAAGGTCAAAGCACTTTCGGTAGACATAATGTTTTTCCAAGTGTTGTTTTTTTATTTTGCTTGTTTTTGTTTTTGTTCTCATTGAGAGAATGCAAATATGGTGCCTTATTGGAATCACATATTCTCACACAGATACGAAAAATAGATGGTATTAATAAGAAACTCTTAGGAAGGAAAAAGAAAGAATAGGCATGTGCTTTTATTTAAAAGCATATTTACGCAAAGCATGCTCGCACAACTGATAAGAACGAAGTCCGCACACTGATTATTTTACAATTTAATTTATTACAATTTCAATTTAAACGGTAAATCCGTTTGGCTTAAAATTTGATACAGAGCATTTTAATGTGATTTCCTATATCAAAAATTTTGAATTTTTGTTAAGGTTAACATAGAGCCAGAAGCTGAGATAAATCAATTTAAATTACTTAATTTTTACGTGCGACTATATGTACATATGTAGGTACTATAGAGCAAGTCTTGCATTCGTTAAAATAATCGAACACGAGATTTTGTCAATCAATTATTGACAGTACCTCTCATAGAACACTTTGTTTTAGTTTTTCATTATCGGTTGAACCAAATTTGATTAATTTTTAATACAGAAGACTTGAAAAGTTTTTTTTTTATTTTTTCAAAAAAACTTCAAAAACGTTTTTTTACGATGCAGCCTTGAACCCTAGGAGCAAGTTTGTTCGATCCAGTCATGCATTTTTTTTTGAAAGTATTCTATTAAACCTTTTCTGTCCTATTAAGAAAAAACTGTTATTTTAATACTTATTTACAAGTTAACTAATTCCAGGATTAAGAATGTTTTGGACTCAACTGAAACAGTAAACAATATTGCCTGTACGGTGAGTTTGGAAAATTCGTAATCCATGGATTAGTTAACTTGAAAATAAGACTGAAAATTAATTTTTTTTTTATTAATTAGGCCACAGTTAACTATCATAGAAACGATAATTTAAATGATTGATTTTGAAACGGTCGGAAATCAAAATCAGTGGTTATTTTGATGCCAAAATAAAGGGCAGTTCTTAATTATTATATCTGGCATAAGAAAAAATTAATTTTATTATTTCAGGGATTGAACTACCTTACCAATGATCATTGAAATGTTCAAAGTCTTTTTATGTGGAAGGTTGGGCCCACATGAATTTTTTTTTTTTTTTGACTAGAAATACTAATTTAGTCTTGAGCTTTATATATTTCTTCATCAAAATAATGAATTATTTTGCTTTCTAAATACCTAAAAATGGAAGGAAAAAATTTTCAATAAAAGTGATCCGATAACTGGCCGCCTAAGGCAACTTATTTGTAGGTCATGGGTATACTTAAAAATTATTGTAATAAAACTATGTACCATTTTTTTGGAAATTATTTAAGGGAAAATACAATGAATCATGCTAGGTTGTATTTATTTTCTTAAATTATTTATAGGTATTTATTGCTAGGTACCTATGTACCTACGCAAATATATGGTAGGTCTATTAGGCTATTGATTATGTCATGTAATAAGGAACTAAGACGTTCATGGGATTTTATTGTAAAAATCATCAAAGGTGTCATTGAAAATGAGAAAACCGCGGAGTGATATTAAATTGGAGGGTGCATTTTTTAGATGGGGGTGCAAAAGGACCTTTTTCTGCATATAACTCGAAAACGAAAATGAAAAATAGCCATTTTTGGTTTTTTACGTATTTGCTTATAACTTTCTTTCCAGCAGATATAGGTATAGGCATTGTGCCATATAAAAGAAAGATGATAAAATTTCTTTTAAAATAAATAAAAAAAAAACGGTTTGGATAAAAATTGACCGAGAAATAGACTTAACTGGTCATGACTCCCTAATACACCCAGTTTGAGCGTATAATCTAACAAGTCCATCAAAATAGCCAAAAATGCCATTTATAAAGCTTTAAAAACTTAACATCAGCCTAGTTTGAACGACTATTTCTCGGTCGATTTTAATCCAAACCATTTTTTGAATAATTCATTTTACAGGAAATTTAACTATGTATATTTCTTTTATATGAAGCAATGCCGATACCTATCTCTGCTGGTAAGAAGTTATAAGCAAATGAGTAAAAAAAAAAACAAAAAATGCGATTTTTCACATTTTTTTGCAATGATTTTTCTGAAAATTAGCTAACTTAAAAATTTTTAATTTTTTTTCTACATCATTTTTGATAGTTAATTTTATTCTCTACAAAAGAGGTTTTGAGAATTATCTATTAGCAATAAAAGGGTGCTTTTGCACCCCTCTCTCCAAAATGCACCCTCTAATTTAATAGCACTCCGCGGTTTTCTCATCTTCAATGACCCCTTTGAAGATTGTTACAATAAAATTCCATGAACGTCTTACTTGCTTATTGCCCTTTTTTTTAGGACATAATCAATAGCCTTTTATACAGGGTGTCCCGGACCTGAGTGGAAGAATTTAAGGGTGTGGTTCTTGGGGTTATTCTAAAAAAATAATGTAAAGGGGGAAAGTTTAAGCGAATAGTTTTTGAGAAATTAAATTTCAAAGTCCACACAAGTGCAGTATGCTGCAAGTTATAGATCTGAGTGGAAGTATTTTAGGGTGTGGTTCTTGAGGTTATTCTAAGAAAAAAATTGTATGGGGGGAAAGTTGTATCTCCCCTCCCTGAGGCAGGGGGGCAGTTTTGTAAAAAATTAACTTTAAATGCAAAAATAAACATTAAAAATCAACGAAAACACATATTTTAATATTCTATAATTTTTTTGAAAGCTAATACTACATTCTTACATTTGGTTTTTAAATGAAGTTGCTTAAGCTGATAAACGAAGGAAGCGCCATCTGCCGGATTATAGCAGATTTACCAGCTGTCAAATAAAAGCTTTTGGAAGGGAAATTATTGGGAAATTTCCCCTACGGAAAGCTCTAGAAGCAGAGACCAGAACGTTCTCCTTATTTCGAGAGATTGGAAAACAAGTATAAAAGGCACATGTTTGAATGGCAGCGACACAGTTTGTTTTTAATCGTGAATGAATAAAGTTGGTTGTAATAAAAGTGAAAAGTAAAGTTTGTGAATTAATTTCAGTGGTGAATAATAAATCGTTTGTTTGTAGTAAGAAAAGTAAAGAGTTTTATTTTGTGAAATAAATAAGTGGACGTTTTAAATAAAGTAAATAAGTTTTATTAACGAACCTGAGAAAATATTACATTGGTGTTAGAAGTGGAATAAAATTTATTTTATTTGTGCACTCAGTAAATTTATTGTGTGGAAAGTGAAAAAAAAAGACAAGACAATGGGTAAATCTTTGAATGATTTAAATTTAGTGGAACTAAAGGCAGAACTGAATAAACGAGATCTTCCTACTGCTGGAACAAAGAATGATCTTATAATTCGTCTGCAAGAAGATTTAAGAAGATGTGGAAAAAACCCGGACACGTTTATATTCGACATTGAAATGGAAGAACAGCAAGAGCAAGTAAGTACATCGGGCATGACCAACATGCTGTCTCAGCTACTTGCCAAATTTGATAGTCAGGAAAAGAATCTTCTCGAACGTTTCGAACAACAAAGTCAAGAGCAGAAGAATCTTCTAGAAAAACAAAGCCAAGAGCAGAAGAATCTTCTAGAACAACAAAGCCAAGAGCAGAAGAATCTTCTACAACAACAAAGCCAAGAACAACGGAATGAACAAAAGAATCTTCTCGAACGATTTGAGCAACAAAGCCAAGAACAAAAGTGTCTGCTGGAAAAACAGACAAATATGCTCGAATGTAAGTTAGATGCCTTTGACAATAGAATTATTGCCCTTGACGAGCGTGTCGATAAACAATTTTCTTCTATCGATAAACAATTGTTAACTGTCGATCAACAATTGTCTAATGTCGATAAGCAATTGTCGACAGTAGAATCAAAATTCGAAAAAGTGGAAGATAAAATCGAATCCATTACTAAGGAATTGGACAAAGTAAGAAAAATGAAGGTTCGAGAAAGTTCTGGTGACTGTCCTAGGAGAAAGGAGATGCATCCCCCAACCTTCGATGGACAAACTTCTTGGTCAATCTACAAGAAGCAGTTTGAAGCAGCCGCAGCAACAAATGGCTGGGATGAGGAGGACAAATACATAGCTCTGACGCTTGCCCTCAGAGGAACTGCTGCTGAACTGCTGCAAACCATACCAGCAGATAAGAGTGGCAACTTCAGTGCTCTTGTTCAGGCCATTGACAAACGCTTTGGAGATGGCCATATGCAAGAAGTCTTCCGTGTTCAACTCAATACTAGAATCCAAAAGAGGGGAGAAACTCTGCAACAGCTTCAAGCAGACATCGAACGATTGGCACATCTAGCATATCCAGCTGCAAGAGATGAAATCATCAACCAATTCGCAACAGAAGCCTTTGTTCGTGCTGTATCTGACATCAACCTTCAGCGAGCAATTCGAACGGCTGGAAAACGCACACTCCCTGAAGCATTGGCGTTCGCCCTGACTATGGAAGCAGCAGAACAGGCTTCTCAAGGAGTTCATCGGGTAAGAGAACTAGAAATTGAGGAGTGTTCTTGCCAGAGAACTGCATTCCAAAGGAACCAGCGAGATGGACCTGCTCGATGCTGGAATTGTAACAAGACCGGACATCTTCAACGCCAGTGCAGATTGCCACCTAGAAGACCTGCATGTCAACATTGTGGAAGCAGAAACTTTAACAACAACAATGTCAATACTCCTACTCGCCCCGTTTCTCAACCGGGAAACGAGAAAAAACCAACTTCGAGGGGCAGAAGCTGGTTTCTGGTATCGATGGCCCCAGAACCACCATCCAGGTCTCACAGACGAAACGAAACAACAAAAGTCTGACTGTGGAGGCAACACTAAACGGCAAGAAGCAAGTGGCTACGATCGACACCGGTGCCACTGCCTCCATTGTTCGAAAGGACTTGGTGAAGATGACGTGGCTGCATAACACCAACGCCTACCGTCTGAAAACAGCAACAGGAGAGGCAGCCAGAGTGTACGGGGAGGTTCGTCTAACGATCCGTTTGGCAGAACTGGAGTTTTCACATCTGTTTCTGGTAGCAGATATATGTGACGAGTGCATCGTTGGAATCGACTTTATGAAAGAGCATGGAGTAATTCTCGATATCGGAAAGCAAGTTCTCAAATACCGAAATGTGGAAATTCCTATGGTTTATGGCAATAAAAATTCATCAACTCTGAGAACTGTCATAAAGGAAGATATTTGCCTGCCACCTTCTTCAGAAGTGTTCGTTTGGACAAAAATAAAGGGAGATTTGGGTAGCCATCGATACCTTATGGTGGAGCCAGAGTCTGAGCAGTCTTCTCAAAACATCATCCTAGGGAAGACCCTTGTGGCACCAAAGAACAACATGGTGCCCGTACGGATACTCAACATCAAACCGTATGAAGTCAAGCTTAAAAAAGGAGAAGTTGTTGGAAAATGTGAATCCGTATCTGCAATAACTAAAATCACAGAAGTTGATACACAAGAATATGTGGACCCCAGGAAAGTGAACTCTATGAAGTCAAACATTCTCAAGTCTTCAAAATTAAGTGAACATCAGCTTAGTGTTGCTGGAAGCCTCCTTCACGAGTACGCTGATATACTCTCTTCACCCAATGGGCAGTATGGTCGAACACAACTGGTGCAGCATCGAATCGACACAGGAGACGCGAGACCTATTCGACAACCAGCAAGACGTCTCCCATTAGCCAAACAAGCAGAAGTTGAAGAGATGATATCGAGCATGAAGAAAGATGGGCTAATAGAAAACTCTAAAAGTCCTTGGGCATCCCCAGTAGTTCTTGTCAAAAAGAAGGACGGAAGTACTCGATTTTGTGTAGACTATCGGAGGCTGAACGATGTGACAAAGAAAGACAGCTACCCTCTGCCAACAATCAGCGATACCTTGGATGCGATGGAAGGAGCTGAATGGTTTTCAACATTGGACTTGAAGAGTGGCTACTGGCAGGTAGAAATCCATCCAGAAGATCGAGAAAAGACGGCTTTCTCCACAGGAAATGGTCTGTGGCAATTTAAAGTGATGCCTTTCGGACTATGCAACGCTCCGGCAACATTTGAGCGTTTGATGGAGTGTGTTTTACAAGGACTTACTTGGAAATCTTGCCTAGTCTATTTGGACGATGTCATTGTTTATGGTAAGACATTTGATGAGCATTGTGGAAACCTTAAGGCCGTGTTCCAGAGGCTTCGAGAAGCAAACTTGAAATTGAATCCAGACAAGTGCGAGTTTTTTAAGTCTGAGGTAAAATATTTGGGACATATCATCTCTTCCCAAGGAGTAAAGACTGATCCTGAAAAAGTTGACACCGTAAAGAATTGGCCGACACCACAGGATAAACATCAACTCCGGAGCTTTCTTGGTCTAGCCACGTACTATCGACGATTTGTGAAGGATTTTGCTGGGATCGCGAAAAGTTTGCACCAGCTAACAGAGAAAAGCAAACCGTTCAAATGGTCAAGCGAGTGCGAGAAAAGCTTCCAGGAACTTAAGCAGCGCCTATGCAATACACCAGTTTTGGCCTATCCGACACCAGGGAAACCTTTCATCATCGACGCTGACGCAAGTAACGTAGGAATTGGTGCCGTACTATCACAAGTCCACGAAGGAGAAGAGATGGTCATTGCCTATTACAGCAAGGTGCTCTCAAAGCCAGAAAGAAATTACTGCGTGACCAGAAGAGAACTTCTAGCTTTAGTATCGGCAACAAAACACTTCCATAAGTACATCTATGGACAGAAGTTCCTTCTTCGAACAGATCATGGCGCACTTAATTGGCTGTTGAACTTCAAAAATCCAGAAGGTCAAGTGGCAAGATGGATTGAGAGATTGCAGACATACGACTACCAGATCCAACATCGAAGAGGAAGGTTGCACTCAAATGCAGATGCCTTATCTCGGAGACCATGCAAATCGGACTGCAAGCACTGCACACGTCAGGAAGAGAAGGAGGTTGCTTCCATCCAGCGATTAAGAGCCGATCCCATTTACGGTTGGAGTAATGAAGAACTGAGGACTGCCCAACAAGAAGACTCGGATATTGAACCCATTCTTGCGTGGAAGGAACACCAAGAGAAACCAGAATGGGGTGACATCTCCGATAGAAGTCCAACTCTTAAAGCGTATTGGGCACAATGGGACTCGCTTCATGTACAAGAAGGAGTACTAAGACGTAAATGGGAATCCACAGACGGCAAATCGTATGTGATGCAGCTAGTCGTACCTCGTTCCAAAGTTAATGACGTTCTGCAAGAGATGCATGATGGAGCTTCCGGAGGACATTTGGGTGTCAATAAGACACTGGAAAAGGTAAGGCAGCGATTCTACTGGCTACACGCAAGAGAAGACGTCGAAAAATGGTGCCGAAAATGTGATACTTGTGCTGCAAGCAAGGGACCAGGCAGAAAAGTCCAGAGTAGAATGCAGCAATATAATGTGGGCACGCCCTTTGAGAGGATTGCAATAGACGTTGCAGGCCCTTTTCCAGAAACCGAAAACGGAAACCGATACATCCTGGTAGTAATGGACTACTTCAGCAAGTGGCCTGAGGCATTTGCCATCCCAAACCAGTGCCGAGATTCAGCTATTTCAGCGAGTGAGATGAGATGACTCGCCTACTCGCCGACTCATCTCACTTCACTCGCAAAAGCGATTCAGCTATTTAAGTGAAATGAGTAAGTTCGAATTTAGTTTCGAACATGAGACAAAGAATAAATATAAAAGAGCTTAACTCTACCTCCTTGTCACACTCGTTACGCAAAACGAAATGAAACAAAAAATACAACAATGTAAACATTGGAATCTTTAATAATGGAGTTTGGAGTATCTTTTGTTTCAATTATTTTTTGTTGTCATAATTAAAGTTTAATGTGAGTTTCACCCTTGAGAAATAAAAAGTTTAAAAGTGTTGAGAGTGAATAGAATATAAATTTATTTAATATATATATGTGCATATGATAATAAAATAAAATTAAAGAATCAATAAAAGGGTAGTTGTTTTTATCTACGTTGTTGTTTTTTATTTCGTTTCCTATCCATGAATAGGAATTCTTGTGAAAAGCACACATACCTATCCAAAACTAGAAATTTACCAACACATACACCAAGTCACTGCGGAAATATCTGGCGAGTAATCTGACATTTCATTTCACTCGCTCACTCACTCCCTTTTGCTAACTGAATCGATTTTCGACAAAAAGTGACTCATCTCACTCACTCCCTGCGGCTTCGAATTAGCTGAATCTCGGCACAGGAAACCAAAACAGTCGCGGATCAGATTGTTTTCAACTGGGTAAGCAGGTTTGGTGTACCTATGGAACTCCATTCAGATCAAGGGAGGAACTTCGAGTCCAAAATTTTTCAGGAAGTTTGTACACTCCTTGGCATTAAAAAGACGAGGACAACACCGCTTCACCCACAATCTGATGGGATGGTTGAACGATTCAACCGGACCCTTAAAGAACACCTTTCCAAAGTTGTAAGCGACAACCAACGAGACTGGGATCGGCATATTCCATTATTCTTGATGGCCTATCGAAGTGCGGTACATAGCTCAACAGGACATACACCATCAGAAATCCTGCTTGGGACCACAATACGACTACCAAGCGAGATAAAATTTGGATGTAATACAAGTGAGCCACAAGGAATTGACGACTACGTGGAAAACCTCAAAGAAAAGCTAGTTGACATTCACAAAAGGACGAGGGCAAATATAAAGCTATCGAGTGATCGGATGAAAACAAGATACGACGCAAAAGCCACAACGACAGGATTCCAAGTGGGAGACCTTGTGTGGTTTTATAATCCCCACCGTCGGAAGGGACTCTCACCGAAGCTTCAACAAAATTGGGAAGGCCCTTATACTGTCGTAACACGAATAAACGATGTCGTCTACCGCATTCAGAGAGGATTAAGAGGCAAACTAAAAGTAGTTCACAGCGACCGTTTACATCATTATAATGGTGATGGAAGTAATGGATTTGATCGGGACGATCAATCCTAAGAGGGGGGCAGTGTAATAACTTTCCATATTTAAACTATAACGACTCCGAAATGCAAACAAACGGACACAATAAAGCTTACGGTCGCAGTGCAAACATACCCTTATTAGCTATAATTATAGCAACTCTCAAACGAAGGAAGCGCCATCTGCCGGATTATAGCAGATTTACCAGCTGTCAAATAAAAGCTTTTGGAAGGGAAATTATTGGGAAATTTCCCCTACGGAAAGCTCTAGAAGCAGAGACCAGAACGTTCTCCTTATTTCGAGAGATTGGAAAACAAGTATAAAAGGCACATGTTTGAATGGCAGCGACACAGTTTGTTTTTAATCGTGAATGAATAAAGTTGGTTGTAATAAAAGTGAAAAGTAAAGTTTGTGAATTAATTTCAGTGGTGAATAATAAATCGTTTGTTTGTAGTAAGAAAAGTAAAGAGTTTTATTTTGTGAAATAAATAAGTGGACGTTTTAAATAAAGTAAATAAGTTTTATTAACGAACCTGAGAAAATATTACAATATAATTTTTTGTCTCTACCTCACATTTTGTGTTAACCTTGAGTCCTTGAATGGCATTGAAGAAAATACCTGAAAAAACAAAACTTAAACGGCTACTCAGTTTGTCGCTGTTGTTCATTTTCATTCTCAATAGGAATGTCTTTTTTTAACTCTGCCGAAGAAGAAATTTCCCAAAAGAAGTCAATTTCCTAAAAGGAACAGATTTCCCAAAAAGAACAAATCTCCAAAAGGAACAAATTTATTAAATGGTTGTTGTATTTGATAGAGCGACATATAAAATATTGTCCACCTAGTGGACGTTTTGCTGGGTGTCCCTTCTATTTGTAATTATTCAATGGTTCTATGTTATTGATCTTGTAGTTTGTAGATGGACTCTCTTGGTATTTTAAAAATTTAATTAAAAAAATCATTATAAAATATGCAAACAATACTCAAGGGCGTATTTAACACTATATTAGTAGAAGTTCTGAATAGGCATCCGACACATACATTTTAACGCAGAGTCATAAGTTCACCGGAAAAACAATGCCCAACAATTTTATGGTCTATATGAATGTATATTTTTTTGACTTGTGTGTCACTTTCTCCTGCTTAAATTCTTAAAATTTAATTCAAATCATTGATTTCAGAGAAATCAAGCATACAAATAGGGCATGGTAGTGGGCGGTTCTAATTTTAATCATTGGGTGAACCATCTCGCTGTTAGAAATAAAAAAAACCTGAAAATGTCATCCAAATCGTTTGAGCCAGAATGCTTGTGTCTTTTTAGTTCGCAGTGGCCAGTGAAGAGACCCGTTACTTTCCATAAGTTGTTGCTACTTAGGTTGATGCAGTCTGTGCTCGTTGCAATTACCAAGTATTGTTTTGCCTGCCTCAACTTTGGGAGTTTTTTTTCCAATGTTTGTATCTTGTCGCCTCCTCTAGTTCTGTTTTTTTTTTATCACATTTTCTCCCATGGTCCCATGCCACAAAAGGGTTAAGGCCCCATTAAGGGAGTCATTGCCCTTATTTTCACTAGGGAATCTGATTCTTTATATCCCTGATAAGCACCAACGTGGCCAGGTACCCAATTAAGTGTGACACTAAGATTTTTTCACAAAGCGAACCTCTGTCTATCAACTCCAACTCTCACCTCCAATTGGTGAACATCGGATGCCTAATACCTTCAACTGAAGATGGTGTTCCAATTCCTGTGGACGGTTTTAGGCGGCAGAAAACGAGAGAGGGGGAAGCACTTCAGCGGAAGAATTCCCCAGATAGAATCAACGTGGAGTCTACAGTTTCAGTTAGGTTGAACTACTTAGTGAATACCTTATAAGGGCTACTTGGACATATTCGTAGCACAGGCCTATAAGGAGCAGTTTATCCGGTTCTCCACCCTTGGAGTTATACTAAGGGTCTGGTCCTCCAAGTTGGGGGTTGTGCATCAGGGTAACTTCCCTACCACGGAAAAACAAACTGGTTCCAAAACAGCCACAAGCCACGGATATGGATGTTTTAATGTTGATGACCCCAGCAAACGAAACAAAAACAAGGACAGTGAATTTCGGATCTGCACGTGGAATGTCCGGACCTTAATCAGGTGACGTGCAGCCGAATAACTAGCGGAGGCTGACATTACAGCCATCTAGGGAGTGCGATGGGATGAAGAGGGCATACGAAGGATGAAATCGTGTGACATCTACTTCGGTGAGTGCTGCAAGGAGCAGGGTCAGCGGCTTTTTGTTTAAGGTTTTGTGGTAAGAGGTAATGAAGTGCGGTAAGCGATAGCCAAGCTTAAAGCGTACAAGGCTGCTGGCGCGGATGGCCTGCCAGCTGAGCTATTTCAAGCAGGGGGAGACGACTTCGTAGGGAGTATACACCAACTAATCTCCAAAATTTGGTCGGATGAAAGCATGCCCGATGAATGGAACCTCGGTATAGTGTTCCCCATCCACAAGAAAGGAGATGCTCCGACTTGTGCCAACTAAAGAGGTGTAGGTCTCTTCAACGTGTCGTATACAAAACCGGTCATATGTACACTGTGATCGCTTAAATCAGTGTGGTTTTAGGACCGACAAGTCAATCGTGTGGATCAAATGTTCCCACTACGACATATTTTGGAAGAAACTTAGGAGTGTCAAATCGATGCATACCACCTCCTTATCGATTTCAAAGTCGCATATGATAGCGTAGATAGTCAGGAACTATACAGAGCCATGTCGCAACTTGGCATCCCTGCCAAACTCGTCCGTTTGTGCAGGATGACGATGGAGAAGACTCGCTGCTCCGTCAAAGTTGGTAAGAACACCACCGAACCCTTTGATTTCGAGAAAGGTTTGAGGCAAGGTGACGCGTTATCATGCAACCTGTTTAACATCATACTTGAAGCAATTATACGCAACTCGCAATCAACAACAGAGGTACAATTTTTCAAAAGTCCGTTTAACTAATTGCTTATGCAGATGATATTGACATCATTGAGAGAACGAAGCGAGCTGTTACTGGTGCGTTTGCAAGTGTTGATTCGGAGGCGGTGAAAATGAGTTTGGTTGTTAATGAGGACAAAATGAAGTATACGCTATCATCGAGAAAGGAATCTGCTGCACTAAAACATCACAAAGTGACATCAGTGCAGAGATCAAACGAAGAATTACTCTTGCCAACCGCTTTTTCTTCGGGCTAAGAAGGCATTTGAGTAGTAAAGCCCTCTGTCAAAGAACCAAGGAGACCTTATATAAGACCCTCATCATCCCGGTTCTGCTATATGGGGCAGAAGCATGGATCCTGTCAAATACGTGTGAGAATCTGCTTGGGTGCTTTGAAAAGAAAAATCTTCGGGTGACTTTCGGTCCCGTATGTATCGATGGAGTATGGAGGAGAAGATTTAACAACGAGCTTTATGGGCTTTTCAACGACGTCGACCTAGTCAAAAGGCTGAAAATACAGCGGCTGAGATGGCTGGGACACGTGGAGCGTATGGACACCGACGCACCAGCCCGATGAGTCTTCGATTCTACCCCTGATGGTCTACGCAGCAGAGGAAGACCCCACCTTAGGTGGCACACACAAGTGGAGAACGACCTCAACCAACTTGGAGTGCGTAACTGGAGGAAGTAAGCTAGGGACCGAGCTGGCTGGAGAGGCTTGTTGGTTGAGGCCGTACTCCACCCTGGACTGTGAGTGCCATCTAAGGTAAGTAAGTAAGCATACTGTCTAGTGTGATTCCTTGATAATTAACCTCCCTTTTTGTTTGGATCACTTTGCCCCCTAACTGGATGGGTTTCATTCAGGTAGAAGTCTTTTCTTAGAAAATGGTACTATCGTGGTCTTAGTAGAATGGTATTATAGTCATATAAGTAAAATAAATAGATAATCCCGCAAACATGCACCATTTCCATGTAATAGTTAGTACTTTTTGGATAATATCACAGAGGGTTTCTTCAAACTTCAATTTGGCTCTAATGACGAGATTATCAGCGAAACCAATGCAGTGTATGCCTTGGAATGTAAGATTTTCTAGCAGTTCATCAACTACAAGACTCTACAGAAAGGGTGATAAAAACCACCCTCCTTGTGGACAACCACTTGTTGTTGAAATTTTCTACGCATTTGGTCATAATGTCTCAGCTAACATCTCACCAATCCAAGGTAGATGGCCTGACCAACTTGTTCACTCAAACTTCTATTTTAGATAATAAAATGAAACTTTTAGTGATGTATTATTCGTTAACGTTTATTGTAGATTTCCACCATTTTGTCTATTTTTCTTTACGAAGAATAGAGGTTTATCAATGTTTAAAATCCTATTTTGTTCGTTCAATCGTCGCATGGCGGTCGTTTCTTCGTCGCTCTCATGTGAATAGAACTTTAGTTCTTGTAATCTGGTAGCAATACAAAGATTTTTATTTCATTAAAGCTTTTAAGTTTAACATGCTCTTAGATCATCTCAGGTGTACCTCAAGGGTCAGTTCTAGGTCCATTTTTATATAACATATATACTTACGATTTCCCTAAACTTCAAAATTGTGAAACTGCAATGACTGCTGATGACACATGCGTTTATTCATCAGATTCAAATGGTTTTTGCATTGAAACCAACTTGCAATCTGCTCTGAATACTATTCAAATTTATTTCAATAATTGGAAAATAAAGTTAAATGCATCAAAAACACAGGCTCTTTTTTTAACGAGAAAAAGGAAACCCTGTTTACTACCTTACAATAGCCTCCAATTGAACGGAGTACAAGTTGAGTGGAAATCAACTGCAAAGTATCTTGGGGTACACCTGGATAAAACATTGACCTTTAACTTTCACATACAGCAAACGTTAAATAAACTTAATATTGTGATAAAAACACTTTATCCGTTTATTAATCGTAAGTCTAAAATGAGTGCAGAAAACAAATTAATGACATTTAAGTCTATCTTCCAGAGTATAATTATGTTCGCCTGTCTGGGGAAAATACGCAAAAACCCATATTCAAAAATTACAAATAATGCAAAATAAAATTTTAAAAATTATGCTTAATCTTCCCCGGCACTTTTCTACAGAAGAACTCCATAGAATAGCAAACATTGATAAGGTTCCAATAAGAATTTCGAAGTTACAAGACCGTTATATTCTATCGTGCAATAGTTCGGATAACAATCTTATCTCAAACTTAGCTGCTTAAGGTGTTAGTAAGATTAATTAGTTTTCATTCACTTTGTTCACCACTAAGTGTGTTATATTTATTTAATTAATTATTAATTATTTATTTATTTATATTTATTTATTTATTTATTTATTTTTAATTTATTTTAATTTTTGTGTTATGTGTTAATTTATTTCTTTGTTAAAGTATTAAATTTTGTATTCATTATTAATTTATTTATGTACTTATTTATTCATTAATCTTTGTATTTATTTATTTATCTATTTGTTCAATTGTTCATTAATTTATTTGACTCTGCGTTCGTATTTAATTATTTGTTATTTATTTATTTATTTATTTATTTATTTATTTATTTATTTATTTATTTATTTATTTATTTATTTAATTATTTAGTTATTTATTTATTTATCTATTTATTTATTTATTTATTTATTTGATTATTTATCTATCTATTCATTTGTTCATTAATTTATTTAATTGTTCATTCGTATTTGAATATTTGTTATTTATTTATTTATTCATTTTCATTATTTATTAATGTATTCTTTTTCTGTGATATAAAAATGTAAACAACATCGTAAGCAGTTTTCTGCTCCCCACTTATCTCTTCCTATGAAAAAATTTACAATGTGTATAGTTAATGAAGGTTTTTTTAGTAACTTTTCCTTCAAAATGTAATAAATCTGTGATATAAATTGAATGCTAATTATAATATTTTCAGTAGTAAGGTAGGATATAAGACACCATATCTCTGTAAATTGTGCAATCTAGGCTTAAATGAAAAAAAAATTATAAAAATTTTAGTTACAATAAAGATCTATCTATCTTTCTATCTAACATGCTCTTAAAAACATTTTGTGTCTTTTTTCTATTTTATTTTTGTTTTCATTTTAAATTTAATAATTTAACTTTCAATCGAAATCTTATAATCCACACAAATCTGAAATAAAGTGTCTAGAGTATGATGTGCATGTTCAACAGAAAAAATAACTGATGGACTTTTAGAGACTGCGAATGAGTCGCGTTCTCGTTGCATTTGAAAGAAATTTAAAACTTCAAAAACATATGATCTATTCCAGATGTTTAAAAAAAGACCTTCAAAACTTGGTTGATATTAAAGAAAAAATTCTCAAAATATGATATGCTTATCCACTTCAAGAGAAATTGTGTGTTTTTGTGTCATTTATATTTTTTCGTACGACCGCCGCCGGCCGCCGCAGGGGTTAATAGTCGCACAATCTTTTTCATTAGAAAATAAGAGAGAGAAAAATAAACAATTTATGAAGATTCTAAGAAACTCAAACTCTTATCTTTATTTTTAAATTATAATCAATTTCATTCAAAATAACTCTTTGTAAGAGAAAAAAATTAATAATGTCATAATACATTCCAACCTTAATATTGGTTCCTTTACATCGAAGATTAAAAATTCCACATCCGAATTGAATGGAAATCCTTTACAAATCAAGCGAAATTCCATAAAACCATAGTAACAGTGTTACTCCTTTTCTCGATGGAGGTCTTTGTGTCACAAAAAATGGGATGAAAAGAATACATTTTTCTAAAAAGGTTACATACACATGAACAAAGGCTAAAAAATAACAGAATGCTCTCAGACATTCTTAAAGCGTTTGAAATTACTTTTTAATCGTCAATTGAAATTCAGACTACTGTTAAATTCCAACGTATATTAGTCCAACTTCAAGCAAAAACCTAACTCAAAAGGAAAGATATACATATAAAATAATCCATTTCCTTAAAAGCCGCAAGCCGGGCGACCGACACGACGAGAAGGTAGAGTTAAGAGTGGAAAGTGATTTCGCAATCAAATCGACAATCCTTTAGGATAATTAATTCCATTCTAACCGCAAGAGAGTATCTCTGTGGTTAGGGCTATTCAGAGAGGCTACTTTCCTGCACTAAAATCTCATTTTAAACCACTTTTATGTTTTTCCTACCGGCAAAACTCGTCATCATCTTCAGTGCAGTGGAATTGGTTGGATTTTCTTTTGACGAAAATATTTTTCTCTCAAAATGAAACATCAAACAAGGAACATTGAAATGAGTTTTCTTACGGTTGAAAGATATCCAATTGGTTTATTTCTGTTTTTTTTTTTGTTGCCTTTGCTTTATAAATGACAAGAGCAAACGAATGAGCACCCTGGGAAATTATCTCTTTTGCTTTGACCTTATTTTATACTTAATTTGCAATTTATTATTTATTCGGATGGAAAAGTAATTTATATCGATAATTATGTGTAATAGAATGAGGGATGAGGCAATAATTGACCCTTATAGTAGATAACAATAAAGCTGACCTATCCATTATTGGCCTAGAACTAGAAAGATTCACACAAGAACAAATATCTTCGGTAATTGAAACAAATTGAGCCATTAACAAGAAATATGCGGGAAACAAGTCATAATTTCCACTTGGGGTGTGAGTTGTTAGAAAAAAAAAAACTAAAATAGGGTTTTCCAACAAGTGATTAAATTCAAGATTTTGCGCCATTTTTAAATTATCAACATTTAACTGTCATTGCGATAAAGGGGAAAGGCTTGAGCAATCAAGAGGACACAAGCGTTAAATGGTTTTTCGTCCCACCTATATGCCTATCAACTCCCAGTCTCACCTCCCCGTGCCGTAAGGAACCTAACGTGTCTTTTACCTTTACTGGTTATTGTTCCCAGTCTACCAGGCTTCTTCGGCATATTCGGAGCTCAGACCTAAGGAGCTGTTTATCTAGCTCCCCGTCCTTAAAGTTGTACTCTGGTCCTCCAGGTTGGGGGTCATGCCAGGGTGGTCGGGATCACTTCCCAACAAAGTTATACGTTATTGACACCGAGGCGGAAAGATTTACTGTTGATAAACCAGGTAAACCAAATGAGGAAAACAAGCTTTGGATCTGCAGGTGGAATATTCTGTCTCTCTACAGACTAAGTGCAGTTACAAATCTAGCGGAGGCCCTAGACTGCTACAAAGCAGATATCACCAAATATCTGTTATTTTAGTGCCAAACTACTAGAGACGACGTCTTTGGGGGCACAATTGTGAAAGATATAACCAGGTCCTCCGATAACAGACTTAGATAAATCGACTTTGATTCGGGTGGGATGTTGTGGTAGTAGTTCCCACATCTCGACATCCACAAGGAGACATGGCGATCTCTTGGCCAATCAACCTTCATCCAGAATGATAACATTGCTATGGACGCAAGGCACTCTACCAATCAGGGATGTCCGAGCGTTCCAAGGAGCCAACGTTGACTCGAGCCACTACCTCGTTGTTGCCAAGGTAATGCTACAGATATCCAAGACAAACAGGGAAATGTTTTGAAGAAGCTCGATGTCAGGCAACAGTCACAAATCGAAGGTAATGCAACAGATATCCAGACCTAATCCAAAACAGGGAAATACTTTGAGGAAATTAAACGTCAGACGGCCAGGTTCGCCAGGTCCTCCGATTAAGTCTCGTATATCCTCTTTAATAGTCCTATGCTGCAAACTACAGCATCGATAACCAGTGGAAGAATTACCAGGCATAAAAAGAAGTGCGGTGCTGCATACAAGGACCAGAAATATTCACGAGTCCTACAAGCAACCGAGGAGAGAAGAACACCTGCTTCTCAGAAGAAAGGAGAAAGATCATGAGAAGTGCGCGATCGAGGAAATAGAGGGAAGCCGTTGCAGGAATGTGGTGGTTGGATATTGTAGGCACTGAGGGCCTCGAGCTTTATCTTTTCCTACACATCAAGTGCTTACAATACCTACAAGTTGGTAGCCGCTGGATACTGGTCTTAGCTTTATGTCGACTTGTTTAACTTGCCAGTGCGAATGTTGATCAAGGAATGAATTGCAACATTAAACCCATGGCCTTACAGATTGGACGTTAAAGAGTTGGGCTTACGACCCAACCACACTAACTAAAAAAAAAACTTTGTTATGAGAAAGAAGCGTGAAGCCTCGGATAACGACCTCTCTCAAATGACAACCAGACCCGGAACGAAAATCAAGTATGACCTAAGAGTATGCATCTGGAATGTAAGGACACTCTATACGCCAGATGCTATACTCAAAAACTTGAATTTGTCCTCTCGCGATCCAGGAGATACGATGGATAGGATCAGCTGTCATCAAAGACTGCACATGCTAGGATGCGATAAGCTATCGCCTGGCTGTGATCGGCATTAAAGCTACTTTCCAAAACATTAGCCTAATATGTGCACACGCCCGTACTGATGAAGCTGAGATTAACAAGGAGGAGTTTTATGACCTTCTGGACGGAGCTTACGGAGCCCGTCCGGAGTACGATGTGACGGTGTCAAAGTCGTGCTCGGACACATGAATGCTAAAGTCGAAAAGATAACATCTTTGGCGGATTAGTTGGAAGGCACAGCCTCCACGAGACAACAACAGATACAGACTTCCGACTAATCGACCGACGTTGCTGCAGTAAAGAAGTGATAAGAAGCACTAGGTTCTCCAGGTGCCACGTGCTAATTGGCGCAAAGTACGCATCGAACATCTTGGATGTGCGAATTTTCCGAGGTGTGACAAAGTTGACAGCCCAACTGTCCAACGAAAAGAAAACTAAGGCCGCTCAAAGGAAGAAATTCAATATCACATGCCTCAGCATATCTGAGAAAGCCAGAGATTACAGTGAGCAATTGACCGGGAAACTCTCTACAGTAACCCCAGCCACAACCGTCAACAACCAGTGGAATCAGTATTGTGACATCATTAAGGAGATAGCCGAGCCTACCATAGGCTATCAACCACCCGAAAAAAAGAACCCGTGGTGTGACGATGAATGTGCGGTATTGACGCAGGAGACGGAAAATGCAAAGGGTGCAACGGAAAACAAGAGCAGCAAGAGAGGAGTACCGTGAAAAGAGAATGAAACAGAAAAAAACCAGCACAGAAAGAACAGAGCATCCGCAACCTCTCAGCTCGAATATCTCGAAGAGTCTAACACCGCCACCAACACCCGCCGGTTCTACAAAACAGCCAAGAAACTGCCATTTGGTTATAAGACTGGCACACAAGCTCTTCGAAACAGCGAAGGGAACCTAGTCCCCGAAGCACAGGGAATTGTAGACGTTCATTTCCAGCAACTGCTTAGTTGGCATTATGTAGAGGAGGCGACAGGGGAACAAAGAAGCTTGAGACCAGTCAATGAAGTTCCACTCCCAGCGCCCAGTACTGAAGAGGTTAAGAAAACAATGGAAATGGCTTCAAGCCAGACAGATCAACGATAGACCAAATCTTCACATTGAGGCGAATCCTGGAAAAGACCAACGAATTTCAAGTCGAGAGGTCGAGACCCACCATCTATTCATCGACTTCAAAGACGCATATGACAGCATAAGTCACCAAGAGCTTCTATTGGCGATGTTGGAGCTCCGAATACGAAAAAAACTGATGCAATGGTGCAACGTGCAAATGGGTAACTGCTCATCCGAGTTATTCCAGACGTGTACAGGATTCAGACAAGGAGATGCGCTGTCATGTGATTTCTTCAACCTAGTCCTGGAGCAGATAGTGCGCAAGATTGGTGTTAATATGGAAAGCACTATCTTCAACAGGTCTTTTCAACTGCTTGGCTATGCGGATGACATCGACATCATCGACCGCTCGAAGAGAGTTGTACTTGAAGCATTCACAGCTATTGATGAACAGGCGAAACCCGTTGGTCTTGAAGTGAATGAGGACAAAACAAAGTATATGCTATCAACAAACAAAGCCTCATCTGTACATCACCTAGGGCAAAACGTCACTGTTAGTAGCAGTAATTTCGAGGTAGTCAAGGAGTTCACCTACCTCGGAACAAACATCAATTCCACAAACGACAACTTAGTGGAAATCCGACGAAGAATTACCCTAGCAAACCGCTGCTACTTCGGTTTGGCCAAATAAATGGGTTCAAAACTCCTTTCCCGAAAGACAAAGTGATAGCGTGCACAAAATGCTAATTTTACCAGTTCTTCTCTACGGCGCCGAGTGCTGGACGATAGGTAAAAAAGAAGAATTGATACTGAGCACTTTCGAGAGAAAAATTCTTCGGTGGATATTTTGTCCAATATGCGAGGAGGGCGATTGGAGAAGAAGATTCAATCGTGAATTGTACGAGCTGTTGACTACACTGCCTCGGCCACATCGAGAGAATGGACAACAATTCTCCAGCCAAGAAAATCTTCGAGTCCCAGCCCCCAAGTTTGAGATGACCAGGAAGACCAAACCCACGCTACAGTGACCAGTTGGTCACAGACGCAAGAGCGCTTGGTCACGACAACTGGAGGGAGCGTGCGAGGGACCGCAACCGATGGAAGACCACAATATCTCAGGCAGAAACCGTTCATGGATCGGGAGCCGGATAAGTAAGTATAAGTATTGTAGGAATGAAATTCGAAAGTTTAGCTGAAAAGTAAAATGAGCATCCCTGGGTAGTAAAGCTTGAACTGAAGCCAGCAAGGATACAATCAGGGGAACAAAATTTTAGAATCGCATTCGGTGCTAAGGATAGTGAAAATTCATTTGTGCATATTATATTTGTAGATAGCATGAGAAGCGCGCGATCGAGGAGTTAGAGAGATGCCACTGCAGGAATGAAGTTCGGAAGTTTTACCAAAAAGTAAAAAGAACCTCCCAAGGTTACAAGGCCCGAACCGAAGCCTGCAAAGACGATCAGGGGAACATCGTGGTGGAATCGCAGTCGGTGCTGAGGATATGGAAAAATCATTTCTGCAAATTGTACAACGGCGATGACGAACCAAATTCCGCTAACATGCAAATTGCACCATTCAACTTGGACGACGTAGGCCAACAATTCCGTCAACCCGATCTTGATGAAGTGAGGATAGCATATCTAAACTTAAGTCCAATAAAGCAGCTGGAGCTGATGGCCTTGCGGCTGAACTATTCAAAGCTGCTGGCGATGAATTGGTTAGGAGTATGCACCAGCTCATCTGTAAAATATGGTCGGAGGAAAGCATGCCCTATGAATGGAACCTCAGCATTGTTTGCCCGATCCTCAAGAAAGGCGATCCTCTGGACTGCACCAACTACAGAGGCATCAGTCTTCTTAATATCGCCTACAAAATCTTCTCTGCCGTACTTTGTGAACGCCTGAAGCCATTCGTCAACAACTTGATAGGTCCATATCAGTGTGGCTTTAGGCCAGTGAAGTCCACCATAGACCAAATATTCGCACTACGGCAGATCTTGGAGAAAACCCAGGAGTTTCAAATCGATACCCACCACCTTTTTATCGATTTCAAGGCCGCGTATGACAGCATCTATAGAGACGAGCTATGTATATAGAGCAATGTCTAGTTTTGGCATCCCTGCCAAACTCATCCGTTTGTGCAGGATGACGATGGAAAATGCACGCTGCTCCATCAAGGTCGGCAAAGACCTCACCGACACCTTTGATGTCAAAAAAGTTTTTAGGCAAGGCGATGCGCTGTCATGCGACTTCTTCAACATCGTTCTTGAAAGAATAGTGCAAAACTCTCACGTCAACACTAGAGGCACAATCTTTCAAAAGTCCGTCCAATTACTCGCTTACGCTGATGACATTGACATAATAGGACGAACAAAGCGTGATGTCAGTGGTGCTTTTGTGAGCATTGAGAAGGAAGCCAAGAAGATGGGTTTAACGGTGAATGAAAGCAAAACGAAGTATATGCTGTCAACAAGAAAGGACACCCAACACCGACGTCTAGGACAGAACGTCACTATAGACAGCTATAATTTTGAGGTGGTCAGAGACTTTGTCTACCTAGGATCCGCTATAAACTCAGCGAACGATACCAGTGCTGAGATCAAACGAAGAATTACTCTTGCCAATCGCTGTTTCTTCGGGCTAAGAAGGCAATTGAGAAGCAAAGCCCTCTCTCGAGCAACTAAACTGTCCCTGTATAAGACGCTTATCATCCCGGTCCAGGTCTATGGTGCATAGGCATGGACACTATTAACGATGGACGAGAACGATTTAGGCTGTTCTGAGAGGAAAAAATTCTCGGGGTGATTTTTTGACCCGGCTGCAGATATGGAGAATGGGGAAGAAGATACAACACCAAACTGTACGGGCTGTATAGCGACTCTGACATAGACACAAAAGTGAAAAGCCAACGACTCAGGTGGCTATGTCACCTATGGAACGAATGGAACTTAATACTCCAGTTTGAAAAGTCTTGGAATTCAACCCCGTGAGATTGCGCATTAGAAGAAAACAGTGTAACGGTGGTACATGCGTGTAGGAAGAGGACCTCTCAGCCAACTTGGCGTGTGAAACTGAAGACACCTAGCTTGTGACCGAGGCGCTGGAAGAAGCTTGTTGTTTGAGGCCTTTGTCCAACCCGACTGTAGCACAACCTAAGTAAGTAAGCCATTGCTATCACTCTTGGTAAGTAAAAATTATTCATATCCCAGATTAAATTTCTTGTGTTAAAAAAATTGATTTTTGTTTATTTATTAATTCCTATTAAACTCACGTTTATAGCAACCCCTAAACCCTTGCTTATTTTTATCAGGCACTAGCCCTATCCTGCTTTTATCTTATAATTAAAATTCACAGTAATTTCTCAATTTATAATAATCCTTCGTAAGGATCAATTAATTAGGATTAAACTGAACTATACCAACAAAAACAGAAAAACACCCTTTAAGGGTACCTACCATCATAAACTAGTTCATTTTCTCTAGATCGATTTAAGCCTGGTGGCTCTTATGTTCAGCTGCACTTTATCCTGTTTTTCACTTCACTTGCGATGTCGTCGTTGTCGTGTCGTCAACGTTGTATATTCAAATTCTAATCCTTTATGTGTACCTAGTCAATGTAAATTATAATCCACGGATGGCCTTGTTATTAAATAGTGGTTCTATATATAGTTTCGAATGGAAATATGTTCCCAAAGGAGCAGGTTAATCGGGACGACAAACTAGGTATAGAAAACCCGGAACAGAAAAATAGAAAAAGAAAATTCTATTATTTTCGCATCTCATCTCTATACACTCGCTTGTTCGTTCGTATATGGTTCTCAAGCTTCTTTTCTAGAATCGCATAGCCACCTACATAGTAAGTACACAAACAAGCGTAAGCTTCTCAGCCTGATCCATAAAGTGCATCCAACTCAACTATTATAGAGATTGTAGTTGCAGTTCGGGTATGATGGCTGTGGGCCGGCCGTTGCAGCGCACAAGGAAGCCATTTAAATAGTTTTGCTCCTCCGCATAAGCTGGTAAATGGTGCTTTGGCAAGATTTATAGACTAGTTATGAGCGAAGGATATTATCACTACAAAATTTATATACCTACCTCTGAAAGCATATTGAAAATATAGAAAGCGGGTTCGGTCCATGGTGGGTTTGGTTCTTGGTTGGGAATAAAGATTTATACACAGGATTAAACCAAAGTTTAATTTTTTTAGTTTGAAGGCAAAAATCCCAAGTAAATCATTTTTGTTACAAAGAGATTAACATTTTAGGGAAATTAAATTATTTTCAGAGGTATAGGTACCTTCGCATTAGTGCGGAGAGCGACAGTAGAAGGATCGTTTTTAACGAGTTGAGTTGCGTTGAAAATTTGCGATTATACTGGTTGGTTAAAAAAGGATATAAGAGAGGCTTACAATGATGGGACATGCATTAGGTGTGCTGCTTTGTAAGTACCCATGGAAATTTGCAAGTAAAATATAAATGATAGCCTTTATATGTTAAGTTGGCGGCGATAACAATCGCGCTAATATGAAAACTGAGCGAGATTAGACGAGACTAGAAAAATGCCATTTCTAAGACAGTTATATCTTTAGGCTGCAGGCAGCGTTGCCATAAAGTGCCCGATCGGGCCATTTGGCCCTCTACTTTGAAGGTTGGACCATATACCCGGGCCAACCAGAAATGGCCCGAAAATCTTAGTTTTCTGTTTTTATACAAACATTTCTATAAGAGAATTATCAAAAATGTATTGCTTAAAGACTCTAAAGTATGGCTAAGCTTGCTGGTAAATAGTTCTTGTTTTCAAACTTTTTCGAAAGCGGTTAACAATTTTATTAAAATTACGTTTCGTTTTGTAAATCACATTCAGATTCATTGAAATTTTTTTATGACGGAATGTGGCCCGGACATTTGCAAATGGCCCCCAAAACGGAAACGCTGGCACTGGTGCGTATCCATTTGATAGTAAAAAGACTGCGAGCAGATCTCGAGTGGATACAGTCATAAAATTAGCTCACAAGGGGGGAAAGACAGTTTTCCGAGATTCAATCTTGGGAGTTTTGTAGTGAAGCTTCTCTCAAACGGAAACGCACCTTAAAAAACCCAAAATATAGGGTTAACTTAAACTTTGGCGCAGCGGTGACTAAGATGAATCACAGAGTGATGCAATCACCAAAGTCGTTCCTGCCAGACGCAAAAGGACTACCCATCTTTGACGGATAGGAGAAGAGCAGGATATAACTTGTAGTTATCCTGCAACGGAAGAATTTTCCCCCAAAGGGGCCCTTGAAAGGACAGTAGCGGAAGAATTATCTAAACTGAGGAAAGTCATTGCAGATAGAATCAATGGTGGAGTCTTTAGGTCCAGTTACCCTGAACTATTCAGTTTACACATACCTATTAATACCTACTCGCTGACATACTAAGAGCTGAAGTTAGTTAGGATTTTCAGAACTAGCCAGTCTTCTTAAGAAAAGATGGTAATGGATGGACCCTTTAGTGACCAACGGCTGCATTCGCATGTCCCTAGTGGGTTTTTCGGGCATCGGAATATCTGACCTAAGGCTAATCACGAACCTAGCCCTCTGAGTTTGGGGTTTGTGTCTTTGGTTTAATTTTCCAGTTCCGTTAAGAGAAATGAACCTTGTAAAACGATCACTCAAGAATAGCAACAAGACCCGGTAATTCAAAGAATAATATAGTGACTTGTACCTGATGTGAGAAGACTTCACACCACTTAAAAGCTTGAGTCTGTCCTTACGTTGCAGATATAACAGCAATTCAGGACACAAATATCTGAAATAAATGATTTTTCAAATAAGGAAGCGGATTTTTCTTGGGGAATCAGCTTAGAAGTAAAATTATTGACTAGCTGTGATCGCGCGCACAAGCCCCTACCAATTAATGTGAAGGACCTATCGAAGAGGAGTCTTATGCAGCGGCGTCGCTACCTAGGGGCAAACTGGGGCGGCGCCCCAGGGCCCCGAAGGTTTGGGGGCCCCAGAGACTGACAGAAACAATTTTTCGAAGCGAAAATAAAATTTCATCTTGACTTTAAGAAAGTTTTTGCTCAGTTTGTTTTGGATATTAAGGGTCAGTTTCAACACTTATGGATAAAGTCTCGGATAGCCTATCACGAACTGCTAAAAGTTTCCGTCCTAATATTTTGAATTTCACCTAAAATAAATCCGTCGCGGTTCATACTGAATTTAAATCTTTAAAATCAGTCACATTTTAGATTAAAACGACAAGGATTTTCAGTTTTGACAACAAAAATTTAATTTTCATTATGTTTTTGATTTTTTATATTGTTCTCAAATGTCAGCCTCTAGTAAAGATTTTGACTTGTGAATAAACTTCAGAAGTATATGTTGCTATTTGGTGAGAAGTTCAACTAGAAAAAATGGAAGTATATCGCGATATCGTTTTAACAGATCTTTTAACGTGATCGATGCAAAACAAAAAAATCCATAAAAACTGACAAATGGGATCATAAACGAACAATGCCTTTTTTGACTTTGCTTCTGGTACACGGTAATACGGCCGAGATTGATTATTCTTGCAGATTATTGGGAAATGGTTTCATTCTTTTTTCGGACAGAAAACATTTCATTTATATTCACCCCGATTACAAAATCCAATGAGTGAGCGGAGGGAGTCAGACTCAATTCTGACATTTCGCTCATAGTAAAAATGTCAGAATTGAAACTTATTCCGTCCGCAGCTCATTCATCGGATTCCGTTATAGGCGTGATTATTATTAATAATATATGTATATAAGTATATGTGTAGCAAAATGGCTTTTGAGTTCTATTCGTGTTTGTTATTTTTGTCGTTTCTTTTTGTGATTTACATGCAGGTATAATAATAGTCATTGTTTCTTGTAGACGTGAAGTTCTTATTTCTTCTAACACTAAATGCTTGCGTAATGTGGACTGTTTTTTTACGAAAAAGTCATTCCATATGAAAACGTCTATCGAAAAAACCAGCACATCTCCGATTTCGCTCCAACTTTGAGAGATGCGACCAAACGTCGATTTTATTCGATTCCAATTGTAAAAGAGCAAAAGTGTGTGTTTTTGTCACTGCAATCAAAAGAAATACAAAAATCGATGTTTTGCAAAAAGACGTACAAAAATGGAAAACGTCATAGGAGAGGGGATACCTTACCTGTTTTTTTTTGTATCTTTAAGACTTTTAAGAACAACAAAATCAAGTAATTTTTCATAATAAAATAACGGTTTTAAAAGTCCAATTGACCTATAGTTTCGCTTCCTTAAGTCACCTATGCACGCACAATACATAAAAATAACAAAACCAAATTTCCAGGATTTAAAGTTCAAGGTTAGTACTATATCCTGAAACCTTCACGTCAAACACATCTGAGATGTGCTGGCTTTTTCAAAAGACGTTTTCATATGGAATGACTCGAAAATAAAATGTTTGAGGCTAAAATTTCTTATAGATCTTTTATTTTTTCAAAGGAAAAACAAAATGTTTGTACTGCAAAACTGAACTTATCAATGAAGGCCACAAAAATGTATTGGTTCATTAACGATTTTTTGAAACATTCCACAAACATTTCTGTTCTTAGCCACCAATTTTTTGCTATTATAAATAAACTGCATTCTAAGCTTTAAAAATTATATGCCTTACGGACATATTGTGCTGACAGTTTTTGTAAAAAAATTCCTATTACATTACATACCTATCTTCTAAACTTTCTCTTTTTTTTTTGCTATAATCAAGAACGAAACCGATTTTTGTAAAGGGGCCCTATTTTATTTTCTGCCCCAGGGCCCTCACCTACCTAGCTACGCTACTGGTCTTATGACCGCATAGAAATAGGAGCCTGACCAAAGTATAAAGTCAAAAGCAGTGATGAGTGCCACTGAGTTTTAAAGGCTATAAGTATCAACAGGCAACCAAGCACAACAAATCATTTCGATGACTATGTGTTATAATTGATGCAAAGCACGTATCTAACATTTTTAACGTGCTTAAATTTTCAGGGTCAAATGTTGACTTCGACCATTTTCTTGTTGTTTTAAGATTCTGAGTTCGGCTGTCAAACAAAAAGAAACGGCCCTGCAGAAGAAATTCGATGTTGGCCCTAGCCCATCTGGGGTTGCCAGAGTCTACAAAAGGCACCTGACCTAGAAGTAGTTTTCCGCTGTATACTGGTGCACCTACCACCAGAAAGCAACAATCAGTAGACCCAATATTGCAATATATCAAAAAGGCAGTCGAAACCACAGACAGAAACAGATGAGAAGATGCACATGCAAATATGCTGCAGCGCAAAACCGAAGCAGTGAGAGGGGAGTATCAAGCTAGGAGGAAAGTGGAGTGAAAAACCCAAAAGGAAGAGAGCCTTCTCAGCTTCTTAGCTCATTGAGATTGTAGAGTATTGCAATCGAAATAACATATGTATGTACGTACATAGGTTTTGTAAAAAGATTATACAACTGGGTGCTGGATCTTATAAGACCACAAAGCAGGGTCTTCGAAGCAGTGGAGGCTACCCCAGTAACTGAAGCACTGGGAATAGTGGATGTACAAAATTCCCATTTCTAGCAGATCGAGTTGGTCATCATGCAAAACAGGCCCGCTTGGAGGAATTGTACAAGGGGGGGAGGAATGTAGATAACAGAAAAACAACAATAACAGAACAAAGAATAATAACAGAAAATAAAACTCATGCTTAAAAGTAAAAACTTTTTATTCCGAATAATTTTGTGAGCGACTGTATTCCGCTAGTGTAATGTGAAATTGAAAGATTCGTAGTAGAATGTCCGAATTATTCCCAACACGCGCATACTTTTGGCATGGATGAGGCGCTATGATGTGATTACTTCAAACTCTGTCTGCAGTAAATAGTGCGCATCAGAACAGGAATTAAACGGATGCCACTTTTTTCAACAACTCTATCCAACTATTAGAGTTAGGTTAGGTTAGGTTAGGTGAATGGGCTGACAGTTGGTCTTGTTACCGTCACACTTAGATCAATGTAGATCCATTGTGGTACCCTAGGGATTGTGAACCCCATGAAATGAAACATATGATAGATCCCATGTCAATTTAAATCCGTTAAGGGTGTTAATGAGTTTCAGCAGGCTATAGCCTGAAAAGTCGGTGGGTATTTTTTGGTCGTTGGAGGAGTGACACATAATCACCTGGCTGAGGAGAGGAAAACGTCTTTCAAAAGCGTGATCCTTACTTTACCCCCACTTGAGAAATAATCCCTCTATCAGGCCCGTAGGAGCAGTGGCTCTTTGCAACGTCTGGTAGATGGGTATGATAGGTCAGTGGTTGAAGTATTATGTCCGTTCGTTTGGTCAGGATTTTTTTTTCTCGTTCGTTCTTACTTTGTCAATGACGCTCGCATTCACCTCAGAAGCAGCAGTAGCTGAGTAGCTGGTGTATAAGCGAGGTGCCCATTCTTCGTTTACTGTCTCTCCTACAAGAAATACGTATGACGTTCAGTTTTCGTTCGTTCTATCAAGGACTCTTTTTATGTTTTTGACTGCGGTTGGAGAAGTTACCAATCTTGTGGTCAGGTGGTTGATAGAGCTTAAGAAGCCATTGGGTAGCATTAATAAATTTCGACAGGTTTTTGCTTGGAATGTACAGCGCAGGGCAGTGACACAGATAGTGAGGAGTATCCTTATGTTATCTCTACATCATCACCACATCCCCTGCATAAGTCGTCTAAACTGACTTTTTTATCTTTTTCTTGTGGTAACCCAGGTGGTTGTGACCAGTGATGATATACTCACGAGAAGAGATAAAAACTTTTTATTCAGTTGGATGATGCTGTCGGTCTTTTATTTGTTGAAACTAGGCTATAAAGTTCTGGTTATAACACAGGTATCAATCGAATTCAATCGCTTGTTCGCCGTAACTAGAACTTTGCTCTCGTTTAACTGTTTAAGATTACAGGGTGGGACCTGAATTGTTGTTATTGCCAGATAAAGATCAAGAGTTGATCCTATTCTTGCCAACTCTTCAGTGCTTTCGTTACCTGGGACACCACTGTGACCAGGAACATAGCAGAGCCTTATACTGTGCTGTGTACCAAGAACACTTAGCTCTTCGCGACAGCTTCGATTTGATTTCAATGGCAAAAATCGCTTTTATTGCTGCTTGGCTATCAATGAAAAAGGTTATATGAGCTTGTGGTATTGCCATCATTGAGACTTGTCTAGCAGCTTTTCTCACTGCCAGGACCTCAGCTTGGATAAGACACTGATGTAATCAGGAAGTCTTAATGAGGTGGATAATCTGGGGGTTTCTGAATAAAACCCTGCTCCAACACCTGTATCCATCGGTCGGTGTATATAGCTATCATCGATTCGCAGGTTGACGGCTCGTTCGTTTGCCAGTCCTTCTCTGCTATAGGAAAGGTGGTCGTGAACGACTTGTTGAAGTCTAAACAGGGTGTAATGTAGTCATTGCATACCATATTTCCCGAGTATTTCTTTAGACTCTGCGCGTGACCTGTAGCACTCTGTCTCCAGCTGCCAGTTTGGCTAACCCAAAGTGCGCTTTTGGCTGCTGAGCCCAACTATTAGAATTATAGTATGCTGATTGAAGTACAGAATCATCTGTTTCAAAATTAAACTAAGGATTCTTCATGGCAATCGGGGAACACGAATAACTTGTTAATCTGGAAGTTAACGAGTACATATACTATCCACAAAAATCAGAAACCATCCACTAGGGAGGGCAAAACGTAACTACCGACAACAACAAGCTTCTAAGTAGAAAAGGATTGCATCTTTATCGATGATAATTTAGTAGAGTTCCAAGGATAAATTAACCAAAGAAACCACTGCTACTTTTCAGTTTGACCACAGAAAAAAGAAATATTTCTTTTGTATGTGGTTTGACGAAGGAAACGGGCTCAAAGCTCATCACGTTTAACAGTAGTGTTCGCTCTACAAACCCTTTACTACCATCAGCCTTACTTTAATATTATTATTATTATTATTATTATTATTTATTAAATAGTATTCATTGTACATATAAGTTGTAAATTTTACATCTTTTAGGTTGTACATGCTTGTTTCATATTTCAGAAATGTAATAAAGATTTTAATTTTAATTACAATAAAAATTCAATTCGACAAAGTCAAAGCAAAGCAAAAAAGAAGATAAAAAATAAGAAGAGAAAAAAAAATAAAAAAAGAAGAAAAGAAAAGAAAGAGCGAAAAAATAAAAAGTATTAGAAATTTGCAGCACAATATTCAAAAGCTTTTTTCCTGAAAGCGCTCGTGTTGGTTATACACTTAATACTGGGGGGAATTTGGTTCCATAGTTGAATGGCGTGCACAAAAAATTGTCTTGATGTCACCAGAAATGTAAACTTCGGCAGAATTATTTGTAGTGTTCGGTTACTTCTAGCAAAACAGATATGATCAAATAGATATTTTGGCTCTCTAGATTGTATGATTTTGTGCAATAATAACAAAGTACGATATTTTAAAAGGGCTGTTAAGGAACAGCCTGTTATTTGTTTGGTGAAGCCAGAAATATGATCATATCCCCTCAAATTAAATATATACCTGGCACAACAATTGTATGCTACAGTTAATTTTCTGATAGACTCGTAGTCCATATTCGAAAATAGCTCACAGCTGTATAAAAATAGAGGCAAAATAAAAGATTTTACTAATTTCAGCTTTACATTAGTTGGCAAGTATGCAGATGCAGGACTTAAACCACGGAGTGCACCATACATTTTTGAAACTGTCTTATTGATATGTACACTCCAATCCAAGTTATTGTTAAAGTAAACGCCAAGATTTTTTATATTTTCAATATACTCAACCGGAGTCTGATTAAGAAAGAGAACAGGGAACTGTTCACTACATCTGCTTCTCGATAAAACCATGGCTTTTGTCTTTTTAGGATTGAGATTCAGCTCATTCTCGATAGTCCAGGTAAATATTTTATTTAGTTCATGATTCATTTTCTCAGTGCTCAGAGTTATACTTGATTTTGGAAACATTTTATAAATTTGAATATCATCCGCATATATATGATATTCGCAGTCTGTTATACGTTCAGTTATATCATTTATAAAACAGGAGAATAGGAGTGGTCCGAGCACAGAGCCTTGTGGAACACCCAAAGAAACCCTTAAGCAAGATGAACACTTATTATTGTGAAACACATATTGTGACCTGGTTGAGAGATATGATTTGATCAGATTGCATGAGGAGCTCTCAAATGAGAAATTACATTTAAGTTTATTCAATAAGATATTATGATTGACACAATCAAATGCCTTAGAGAAATCCAAAAATACAACTAATCCCATCATACCACTATCAAAACCAGCACGTATATCTTCACATATCTTGATTAGAGCCGTGGTACAATTGTGTTTAGCTCGGAAACCAGATTGGTGGCAAGCAATCAGTTTATTTTCATCCAAGAAAACTTTGATCTGGTTACTCATAATTGTTTCGAGAACCTTGCTTAAGAAAGGTAAAATTGCAATTGGTCTGAATTCGGTTTTTTTGCTACTGAATTTTTTGGCAATGGCAGAACCTTAGCTATTTTCCAGAGATCAGGAAAGATGGAAGTAGTCAGAATTGTATTGAAAATATGGGTTATTTGGTGAAGCAAAACAGGAAGAAGAATCTTTATAAAATCTGGTTGAATGTTATCGGAGCCAACAGCTTTTGATTTGATTTTTAAAATTTCCAGACCAACAATCGATTCGTCAACCCCCGAAAGTGAAAATGTAATCCCCTGGCCAATTGAATTGTGGGAATCAATAGAAAAATTATAATGGCTTGATTCACATTGAATAAATTTTGTATTCAGTTCCGCAATATCAATTTTATCTGAAACAGATTGGTTGCGTGTGATACCAGCCTGACGAACATTTTTCCAGAACTTGGAACTAGACTCATTAGGATTAAATTGATTTTTATAGAAGTTCTTTTTGTTTCTTCGAATGAGATTCACTACTTTATTCCTCGCAATTTTGAACTCACTATAAATAAGTGAACATTTATATCTTCTCCATCTAGCATATAATTTATCACGAGCACTAATGCTGTTTTTAACTTCTAGTGTTATCCACGGAAAATTATATCGCTTAGGTTTTAGAACTTTTACTTTAACGTGATTGTTAAAGAGGTTATATATATTATTGTTAAAACATTCAATTTGTATATTGACATCATTTGTTGAATAAATAGGTGACCAGTCAATATTACGAGTATCAATAAACAGATTCTCTAAGTTTATTTTTGAATAGTCGTAATAAATAGATGGTGTCTCTTCTGTACGGGTAAGAAGTGCGTCTAGTGACATAAATATTAAATAATGATCTGAGAATGCAGATGCAATAAGCTGGTCATAATGCAAAACCAAATTAAGATTCGACACCAAAAAAAAAAAAAAAAAAAAAAAAAAAAAAAAAAAAAAAAATATGAAATTGTGCAAATCTCAACCGTGATGGCTTCATACAGTGATTGGCACGGACCAATTGACCTCTGGTAGCACAATATTCCTGTCGATTTTAAGCGATGGTCTTCGATCGATTTCGGCTTTTTGGCATAGAACCATGACTTCAGAAAACCCACAAGAAAAAATCTAATGAAAAAGTCTAAACGTCAAAGCCGTGCCCTAATTCTCCTGAAGCATGTTCTTTATGGTATCAGCTGTGTGATACGTCGTATAATGATAACCTGTTGGAACCGCATATAGTTCACATCCATATCATGGTTTGTTCCAAAAAAAAATTATCTATCGTTGATCGGTAAAATTCTTTATTGACGGAATTTTCTACCTTGGGTTATTCTGCAGACATTTGCAGCGGCGATGTTTTACGCAGACCCTGCATTTCTTTGACTTGAAATTGGTCACCATACGTTAAATAGTCGGCTAAGAGGGATGCTCTGTACATGGTCTATCAAATGGGTCTACATCGTTGACATAAGAGAGTATCTATTTTGATAATAAAGTTTAATTTGGCATCAGTAACTGATTATTTACCAGGAGAAAAACATTGCCTGTCAACATCCACCCGTTTCTATCGGCAACTCCTTTAAATGCACCGCTCCGCTCTACTATTTCGATAAAGATTTTCTTAACAATCACAAGAGCTAGATCTCGGAAGTCTTGACGTAAAGGTGAATGAAAACTCAAATTTCTTTTTAATAATGAACAAACCAAAGGGTGGTATGACGAAACCCATTTTGTTGATTTAAAAAAAATTCACTTTACCAACAACCTCCGGAATTCCACTTAAACTTTATTAATAAAAATGCGACTTGTGGCTAAAACAAATAAACAAAACACTTAACAATAATATTAACTGAAATAAAACATTAAAACAAAAACAACCCCTTATAGTGCCAACCACTCTAAATAATAATTTAGAAACTCCATAAACACCCTTGACGAAACACGACACTATGCTTTGCAAAGTTTATTTTTGTTTGCTTACAATAAGGTTGCTTACTGGCTGAATTTCTAACAAGATAGCTTTCAAGCTATAATGAAAATTAAGTGCAAAGCTATTCTTTAATTGGGTTTAATTTTTAACAAAATAATATATTTTGCTTATTCAAAGTTTTGTTATGTAAAATACTATTTGGGTTTTGTCTTCAAATATTTTTTAAGGTCAAAATAAAGGCCTGAAATAATTAATTATTTAAAATCTTTTTTGCGTTGGTGGTTTTTGGCACGTATACAAATATGAAATATGAACATTTTAAAAATACCTCAAAGCCACTTAATAAAATTAGGTTCATTTTCTGTCATGGGTCTTTAATAGCTGATGCTACTCCCAACTCATTCCCAATGTTGTATTCTCTACCATCCTAAATGAGTTAACCTTTTTCAATTGAGAAACAAACTCATTTGGTACTCGTATATATAAGTACAGATGTTCAAAAAAGTCTTTCATCTTAAATCACCCGCTTTTCGAGAGAAAAACGCCCACATTCCAAAAACAAACATTTGACCAGACATGTTCCTTTGCTTCAGTAAACAGTAAAGCCCCAAGCTTGTTACAAAAAATTAAAAAAGTAAATTCACGTCATTAACAGTCTCTCTGAATTTCATAAAGCTGTTTGCCTTCATTTAACTGATTATTTCTCCTCGCATCAGGACGATGCGATGACGACGATGAGGAAAGACAAAAATAAAATACCCAACAAAATATTTTTAATTACATTAAAGTTGTGTTTTCCCTTTTTAATTTTTATTTTGACTTTATTAACCGAAATGTAATTTTCTTTTTCATCAAAGGAAACAGACGCACAATTTGATTTGACAGAATGAGTTTATATCCTTTATCCATTGGGGTTTATGTTTTGGTCCCATTCCCATTAGGATCTGGAAATCCGTTTGGTTAAAGTCGTAAAAAAGATTAAAACTCTATAACCCTTGAACGACAAAAAAAGTAATCCTTAAACCAACAGCTACAGTTTATAAACATAAATAAAAGTTATTATTCAATTTGTATTGTGTTTCCCTACCTCAGCATAGCTTTGCTTGAGCTGTGTATCTATAACTCTATAAACTATCGGAGTGCTCTGGAAAGATTAAACGCTTAAAAATTCAACGCAAAATATTTTGGGATCAAATAAAATTTTCATAATTATTTCGGACAAATTTATTTGGTCTGGTCTGATTTTTATATCAATTTAATTTTTCCATTTTCTGATTTTATGAGGCAAACAAAAAACATAGAAACAAAAAAATGTATGTAGCTTATTTTAATTTAATTTTTCAGAAGCAAAAATACATCGTTTTTTAGGGGAAACTGTGACATGTTACAAAAACTTCAACTTCAACTTTTGGGAGTATACAAATCTGTGTATGGTTTAATAAAGCATAAATCAATCCTTCCTGAACATTGCAAAGAGTTGATAAAAGATATAAGATATAAGATATAAGATATAAGATATAAGATATAAGATATAAGATATAAGATATAAGATATAAGATATAAGATATAAGATATAAGATATAAGATATAAGATATAAGATATAAGATATAAGATATAAGATATAAGATATAAGATATAAGATATAAGATATAAGATATAAGATATAAGATATAAGATATAAGATATAAGATATAAGATATAAGATATAAGATATAAGATATAAGATATAAGATATAAGATATAAGATATAAGATATAAGATATAAGATATAAGATATAAGATATAAGATATAAGATATAAGATATAAGATATAAGATATAAGATATAAGATATAAGACATAAGATATAAGATATAAGATATAAGATATAAGATATAAGATATAAGATATAAGATATAAGATATAAGATATAAGATATAAGATATAAGATATAAGATATAAGATATAAGATATAAGATATAAGATATAAGATATAAGATATAAGATATAATAAGATATAAGATATAAGATATAAGATATAAGATATAAGATATAAGATATAAGATATAAGATATAAGATATAAGATATAAGATATAAGATATAAGATATAAGATATAAGATATAAGATATAAGATATAAGATATAAGATATAAGATATAAGATATAAGATATAAGATATAAGATATAAGATATAAGGTATAAGATATAAGATATAAGATATAAGATATAAGATATAAGATATAAGATATAAGATATAAGATATAAGATATAAGATATAAGATATAAGATATAAGATATAAGATATAAGATATAAGATATAAGATATAAGATATAAGATATAAGATATAAGATATAAGATATAAGATATAAGATATAAGATATAAGATATAAGATATAAGATATAAGATATAAGATATAAGATATAAGATATAAGATATAAGATATAAGATATAAGATATAAGATATAAGATATAAGATATAAGATATAAGATATAAGATATAAGATATAAGATATAAGATATAAGATATAAGATATAAGATATAAGATATAAGATATAAGATATAAGATATAAGATATAAGATATAAGATATAAGATATAAGATGTAGGAACAATGTGCAAAATTATGCGGTAAAAAGAGCACTTGTAGACGTTGAAGTGAATAATTCCCTCGTAAACTGGATGTTAAAACACAGACGGATTAACTCAGAACTAGAGGACGCACGGATCAAAGTATCCACATCTAGGGGGACTCCACAAGGAGGAGTTCTCTCACCACTATTGTGGATAATAGTTATGAACGAAATCCTGATTGAACTGAACAAGAGCGGTGTCAAAGTAGTTGGCTACGCAGATGACCTGGCGCTGCTAGCGACTGGAAAATGTATTGCCACAACCCACAACCAATAAACAGATTAACTACGCTCTGTCAAAAGTCTGTACCAATAAACAGATTAACTACGCTCTGTCAAAAGTCTGTACCTGCCTGGACTTGAAATTTAGACTTTCGGTCAACCCGCGAAAACCATAATCGTACTTTTTACTAATAAAAGCAAAGTACTGGAATTTGTCCTACCGTTAATAGAAGGAACCCGACTTAGTCTATCAGATCATGCCCAGTATCTAGGTGTTATTCTTGACAAAATGTTAAACTGGGGTATGAACATTTGTAACAAAATCCGCTGGTTATATCCCTCTCCTTTCCTTACCACCATTACAACCCCATACTTACAGGAGTATGTGGCTGATCCTGGTAGCGCAAGGAGAGCGTGTCCAAGCTACGGCAGCTTGGCATGTTCACTTCAAGCACGGCTAAGCTCGTCGGAAGGGGGAGTTCTTGCTACCGCAGCACTGGACCGGCGTTACGACTTCATGCCGGAGATTACTACTTAATGATGAGCCCCGAAAAGGGACAGTGATTCCTATAGGGGGGAGGGTCGAAGATGTAGTTGACCCTCCGGAGGATTTATCCCACCCAATGTATCTTACGGATACCACCATGGCTCCTGCACATTAAAGAAAGAGCAAGAAGGCCATGATCACTTTTTACTCCTGCAACAGAATCTTTGGTAATACCTGGGGTCCAAATCCTTATATCATAATGTGGATGTACACGGCCATTATAAGACCGATCCTTGCATATGGTAGCCTGATTTGGTGGAGCGCGATGGATAAATAATCTAATTATAAAACGCTTAATAAAGTTCAGAGACTAGCTTGCATAGGAATCACAGGGGCAATGAGGTCCACACCCACTGCGGGAATGGAAGCCATACTCAATCTTAGACCCCTAGATCTATTCGTACAAGAAACTGCAGCCTACGGCGCTCTAAGACTTAGCCAGACAGATAGCTGGAAAAGGAACTCCGTCATGGAACGGTATGTAAGCGCAGACTGACTACACAACACACCGTACAAGTTCTGAAAACCGTTTTCTGTCTCCCATCCCCACAAGGGAAGAATGGGATGCTGGTTGGTTTACAAAAATCAGATAAACCGATGGTAGATATTTACACCGACCAACACGGATCGAAGATGGATACGGGAGTAGGTGCGGGCTTCTTCTCAGAATTCCTCAATTTAGCCAACTCTTACAGCAATATTTTCCAGGTGGAGGTTATGGCAGTGATTAAGGCTGCCGAACAGATCTCAATGATGGCGATACCACGAGCGGATAGCACCTTTTACATTAAAAACCAGGCAGCGATGTAAGGTATCTCTGCAACAGAAATAAAATCCAAGCTGATTTCACGCTGTCGCGAAGAGCTTAAGGTTCTTGCCACACAGCACAACATCCGACTCTGCTGGGTGCCTGGACACGTTGAAATTCGAGGAAATAAAAAAGCAGAGAACTTGCAAGGACTGGTTCATCGTTAGATCTAAGCCTAATAGACTCCAGTGTTAAAATTCCACCCTGTGCCATTAAACAAACAATTGGTAAGAAGAAAGTGGAATTTACCAATGACAGATGGAACGCGCTCGTAACTTAAATCACTATATCCCTAAATCTTTTAGTAGAGAATATCATAGGACATAAAAAAGGGTATCATAAAAAGAAGATGATACTAAGTAGTGAAGACTTATGAAGAGGCAGAGGACACCCTCCACTACCTAGGTCACTGTAGCTACTTCAACGATCTAGCAGAAATCTCGAAGTCAACTGGTGATAACATCTCAAATATAATGAGGTTCATCAACGCCTCTAAATGGCTCGATGCTCCATAGGATTTCATAGGTTATATTTTTAAAGGGATGGTCCAATCCATTAGGGTACCACAATGGATCAACATTGATATAAGTATGACGGGACAAGATCCACCGTCATCCGTCAGCCCATCAACCTAACCTAACCTAAGATAAAGAAATTACATTCATTTGGTGGCGTGACTGTTGCAGATAACCGGGGTTTTTCGACCTTTACTCTCTTCCGAGTCAAAATGTGTACGATCACAAGCAATTTTTATGACAAAACATAAAAGACAAGATACAGTTCCCCCAAATTCCTGTTTTTAAGGTGGCAGAGGCTGGAAATCAATCATCAATTTCTTGACCTTACAGCCTGATGCATTATTAATTTCTTTAAAGCTTTGAAATGTTTTTGAAACCCATAATTATTTTACCCTATTTGAGTTAGTAAAAATCCAAATATTAATGTTGCTTAAGCCTACTCCATTCTCCCCTATTTTACTCTTATCTAATTAACGATATGGGTTGTTTTTCTGATTTACAAATCACTAACGAAACTCAATTTGAAATAAAAAAAAGCATTGACTAGTTATGTTGTTGTTTGTATTTGGATAAAAATATATAGTGAGTTGGAAATTTAATTGAATTTGTGCACTTATATAGCTACACATCGACTTACCTATCGTGAGCGAAAAAACTTAGTCTAATGGTATGGGAAGGCCCATACTCGCCTGCTAGTAATTCTCTTTTTCTACGATGGCGTTTTTGTTCGATGTGTTTTTGATGAGCAGCATGCAATTGTGCCGATCGAAATTTGCCGCTTCCCAATGACGTATAAAAGGACTGAGGTTTTGTGTGTGTCCTGGAAGAGAAAAAAATATCAATTTTAAATGGATTATTTCATCAGTTAAAGGAATTTATTTAACAATAAAATTCAACTAAATCAGTTATATACACATCTGGTTTAGTTTTAGGAGAAACAATTAAATCACTGTTTTATGAAAACATTAGCAAATTGAATTTTAGAATTTCTACATCAATAGGAACCTATAGAAGTTAGGTATGTTGAAGAGAAATACCACCTTAGTGAGGTACGAGATTGGAGATTTAAATTGTCATCAATAAATTAACATCTTCATCAACTAAATTTTAAAGGACATTTTGGATACCTATGTATGTTTCACAAGACATAAAAACTTAATTTTTCTATATTGTACCTGTTGGAGCATTATATATGCTATGTTGTTGGACTATTCAAACAGATTTAATCTGAAGTTAATTATTTGCCTACCACTAAGTTACATGCAAATCGCGTATGTACCTTGCCAATGTCCATATTGATTTACCCTATTCGGGAAATATCACTTCAAACACAATATTAACATGTGGTTGGTAACTTAACCCCAACTTCAATTATATTAACCAATTCAATGCTTGGTCAGCTTTACTTTCCATCAATAAGACACCTTCAACCCATGTTCTGCTGTTCGAAGTGTACATGAGCGTAAGCGTACCAAACAAAATACAAATTGGATTTGTAAACTATGAATAATTGAAATTATGTAGATGATGTGTTGATTTTGATATAGTGATGGCTACCAACCGAATTGTGAACCTAATTACAAATTTAAATTACTGAAGCCCAAATTTGGTCAAATATAAAAAGACGGTTATCCCGTCGACCGTCCGTCATGGTGGTATCTTCATTTATGTATATGGGTCAATATTTCAAAATATTAATATTTTAGTCTCCTTCATTTTTGAACCGAAGTACAAAATTTTACTATAAGTTTGTTAATTGGATGGCTTGAAATAAACGGGTTCTAATATTCGCTCTAGAAAAAAAAAAGTTAAAAAAATTATCATACCCGCTATCTCCATTTAAACACCCAAAATGTCATTCCCTTGACATGTTCCCAGGCCTACTTACCACACTGCCTGAATTTTAGCAACGAAACTAAAAACGATACAAAAAATCTAATGATGCAGTCTTTTTAATAATATACCTATGCATTCCAACTAAAAAATATTTAAATGATTTTTAGTTGATTTATTTTTTTAAATAGGAGCTATTAAGTAAGAGTCCCCCATAAATTGATAATTTCTATCCCACCCTTGGAAATTTAAAAAAAATATATATGGGCTCAAAATAGAAAACTGATTTGTTTGTTGTTTAACGGTTCCGAATTGTTCTTTATGAAAATTGAAGTTAGAGTTTCAAAAAAACTTAGTTGTCTTTTTATTTCAAGTTAAGGCAACGATTTTGTTTTTCGTCAAGCGAAACTGTCATTCCTCTAACGCGTGTTTTTTACTACACCGTGTGGTATAAAAATTTTACAAGCTAACTCGTCTGTGTCTTTTATAAGGACCTACATGATAAATAATATAAAACACATAATTTTCTTACAACTTCGATTTAATTCTCATAAAACCCCCTTCGCAGTCATTCCCCTAACATCATTTTTTGTGTCATTCCTCTTACTTTCAAGTTTTCATTATAATAGGGCTGTTCCTTTACTTTGAGTTTCTGTGATTTTCTGTGCATTTCTGCGCATTTTAGTCCAAAGTTCTGTCAAAGTTCATATAAAAAAAATTTTTTGACACAAGTTTGGACTAAAAATCACAGAAACCCAAAGTAAAGGATCAGACCTAATGATTGATTGAGTTTTAGAACTTCTGGAAGGATCAATAACATTGCATTTAAACATATTTTCAGTATTTTTAGTAGTTTTGAATTTTTTCACATTTTCTCGTTCAAAATATCATAAAATAATGTAATTACATATTGCTAAAAAATGTCTACTCTCGCAAAAACCTTGAACCACAAGAGCAAGTTCGTGCGACATAGTCTAGCCGTGGATACTATTTTGAATGATAGCATTTGTTCTCTTTTTTCTTAATCCTCCTGAAACCATCCGCAAAATTAAATATCTATCAAATCACCGGTATTAATATACATTTTTGTCATTCCCCTGTACAAATGTCATTTCCCTGACTTAAAAAAACCGTTAGAATTAATCAAATACTATGACCCCTTGTTTTAAAGTGGTTATTAAAGAGTTATTAAGAGATATAATTGTTATTCTAGCAAAATAGGTTGTTTTGTGCAAGGGTCCAATTTGGATTGAAAAATATTAATGTTTTGAAATATTGACCCATATATACAATCTTTTACAAATTTATTATTTTCATAAATTTTTCAGTCTTCTCTAATTTTGCAGTTTCATTAAAGCTGAATGACGTAATTTCAATATTAATATAAAAAAGTGCACTCATCTGCAAGAAGTTCTTTACTTTCCTTTCAAAATTTGGGTGGTAACTCAATTTTTGGGGGAGTGCGAGGAATTGAATGTCACCCCCCCCCCCCCCACATTTTCAGGTAAGGATGCTATTGATTTAAGCTGAATTTCTTTATCTATATCGATGGAATTAATAAATTTTGAATTTTAACAAGAGAGTAAACACCACCCTTTTCCTAAACTTCACTATTAATTCTTTCAGCCTTATAGCTGAGCCCAAAGAACTTGCGAGGCTTAACTCTAAGAAAGGGGTATTAGGTGCAAAAATAACTTTAGTATTGATAGTTTCATGTAAGAAACGTCAAAACTCATCGAATTGCAGAATCAAAATACCAAACTATTTCAGATTGCTTTTGTGTACTACAAGATATTTTGACGAATTCATTTTTCCTTGCTCAATTCAGTTCAAAAATTGAGTTTTCGTTTTTCCTCGTTGCGAATGGAATACGATTTCAAAATGATTAGTATAATAGGGTTAATCTGCCAAAATTACGGGATCGATTTTGAATCAAAAAATAAACCTATTTTTTGTGGGGGAGAGGGGAGTGGGAATTTTCGTAAGTTTTCACATGATGATGATCTTGATGAGGTCTACAGAAAATTGGAGTAAATTTCATACCGCTCTACACGCCTGGTCACACAAAGCAATATGAGTGAATGAGTTTTAGCATCTTTTTCCTGTCCGGACTTTGGTTTTGTGTAGAGAACATTCTTACCTTTCATTTGATTTGATTTATAGAAGTTGCTTTTATTATAGGGGCATTTAGCAGAAAATGCAACCTAAAAAGTGCATTTTCTAATCTTTTGACCAGAAAAAGCTTGTCCAACCAGTAGTTTTGCACATATTTAGACTAAAGCTATCGGTTGGCAGCCAATTTTTTGTGGCCGTGATGAGATAGGTAATCTTACGCTGGGCTCCCAGACTATAACAGAAACCTCAGAAATACGTGTATCGGCGATAATGTTTTGACTTCCAAAATTCTTATGTCCGTCGTAAACTAGCCAATGAAGTCCAAATGTCTGACCTGCCTGGGTGATGCCTTCGCTGGGTTTTGGTGTAAAGCCAAAGTCAAAGGCTTATGGTCCGTGAAAATACAAAATATGTGACCTTCTAGCATTAAGCGAAAATGTTTTCGGACATATAAGCACCGAAAAGCTCTCTGTCATACACACTGAACTTCGTTTGGGGTTGGGTCAGCTTTTGGAAAAAAAATCCAAGAGGTTCCCAATTGTCATTGCTACAGGTACATCGGATGCATCAACCATTAATGCGAGCTACGCATTTGATTTTGGATGTGAGAGTAGAGTTGCTTCAGCGAGAGCTTTCTTACACCTTTCGAAACTCTCTTCTGCTTCTGGAGACCATTCGACTATCGTCTTATCGTTTTTCTTGTTTCCCTTTGGAATAATTCCTTGCAGTATGGCTTGATTGTCGACAGCATTTCTTAGGAAGCGCCTATAAAAATTGATAGAATCTAGCTTTGGATAGTCAAGAATCGCTTAAACTTATTAATCGGTGGCTTAATTCCAAAAGCATTGATTGTATGCCCTAAGAATAATACTTTTTCTTGTGCGAAGCGGATTTTATCGACGTTTAATTCCAAACCATACTGACACAAGCGTTCAAAAATTATGCGGAGATGTGTTTTATGCTCTTCCATATTTTTAGAAGCGACAAGGATATATGGAATTGCAAACTCTAAATCTCTTAACACGTTATCTTGTTATCTATGAACCGCTGAAACGTTTGCGCAGCGTTCCGCAATCCAGGTGGCATAAAGAGGAACTCCCAAAAACCAAACGACGTGATAACTGTCTTCGGTATGTCATCAGGCTCTACCTGTATCTGACGGTAAGCCTTCTGTAGGTCCAGGGCTGAAAAATTGTTGCGTCTTCTAAAAAGTGGGTGAAGTCCTGCAAATGACGTATGGGATAATGATCGGGAACGAAGTTTGCATTGAGTTGCCGATAGTTCCCAGAGGGTCTCCACTCTCCATTTTGTTTCAGCACCATATGCAGTGGACCTGCCCAAGCACTTTGGTCCGGTTGTAGGAATATGATGCGTAAAACGATGCTTCATAGCTCTAGCTGCTAGGGTAGGACGAGTTATATCCTTGAACTCATGAAGCAGATGCTGGAATGGCATCTCACGGTTGACATTGGTAAGCTCGGTTGATGGAGAGGTATCCCATTGTAGAGATGGATGTTTGCTGATCTATAATGCAACTTTGCTTAAGATCAACCAAAATTCCTATGTATTCAAAAAGTCCACTCCTATTATCATTAGAATAAAAACGTAAATAATTGAAAAATAATTATTTTTGTTTTTTTTTTTCGTGGACTTTTTGAATATTAATTCAATTTTTAAAGTTTTTGTGACCTTAAGTCCATATGCGTTAATTCTAATACCCGCCAGACCACGGGCTTTACCATCATCTATTTCTAGTCGTCTGAATTTAACCAAATTCCACTAGAACTTATTATAATTTACAGTGCTTTTGTGCTGTTTATTTAATACACGTCGGTATACATCGACTAAAAATTTTGCGTCTTAGAAGGGTACAACAACATCTAACTGATGAGCCCAATTGTTGTACCTGGGCGAAACGCATATGGACTTAAGGTCACTCCTATTATCGGTCGTGGTACTTCGGCAACCACAAAATTCCATTTGAAAGAACGTCGCACAGTGGGATGAGAAGCGATTCTAGCGCGCCAAAAGTATTCTTGGGGTAATTATATGGAATAAAGACCTAATTTTGATAAGCTTTTATAGTTTTGAGGTCGTTACAGCCATTTTTAATATTTTCCCAGAGTGGTGTCAAAAATTAGGGACAAAAAAGTGGCAAAAAGAAAGTTCTATCAGTGTTCGAAAAAAGGGTGTCCCTTAATGCAGGATTATTTGAGAAATGATTCTTAGGCGGTTCTAAAAAAATTGTATGAGGTGGGGGTCTGTTTTCCCCCGTTTTGGTGGGAGGGGCAATTTTCTAAAAAAAATTACTTGAAATAGACAAAAACTATAGCTATAGCTGTTTTTAAAGTCGAAAATCGATTCTCTGTTTGACTATATACATAATATGTAGTTGGTTTTGTAAATACTTTTCAAACTTAAAATTAAAAAGAAAAACTAAAAATTTGTATTTGTTTAAACTTTTTATTCCGAGTCACTACTACTACTTGTTTCGGAATCATGTTCAGATTCATTTTCGTCATTTTTGAGGAATAATAAATTGCGAACTTCCTTATTATATTCCCTTTTGTTTTTTGTTGTTGCCTTTCGCATTGACGAGACATATGGATCCGAAGAGACCAGCAACATGTGGAGTAGATCTGTGTTGGTGTTAATTCTCGAGTTTTTTCTCGTGTGATCTCTTCTTATTAGTCGGTATTCCTTATTGCAAGCTTCTGCAGCTTCTTCCGATAGTAGACCTTAAACAAAAAAGAATCATAAATTTAAAACTCATACTACCTACTTTTGCAATATATGGAAGTAATTTACAAAAAAAAAGCTTACCCAAAGGCAAAATTGTATTTCGAATGACGTGAGCTCCATGGAATAAAACTTGATGTACACTCGAAGGAAGGTAATACCATGGATACAGAGATACAAATCTTTTGGCTGTTTTGCGAGCATAGGTATCAAAAGCTTCAACATTTATTTTTTCCCCGCTGGATATGACCTTCAAAATATTCCCAAATCTTTTTATGATATCAACATTTATCCCGGTTATGTTTGCACTTTGATCGTAATTTTTGAAAAACCTGCGAGCAGTGTTGCCATCATTCGTTGTTCCTGCACCTAAAGAACATTCAATTCAACATAGGACTTTTTCTTAATATTTTTTTTAAATATATAATATTAATTTGATGTATAAATCTGTGGTGTTTGATACAAACATGATAACTCCAAAAATGAGTTTGCTTTTTGACGTCAACTATACATCGAGCTAGATCCTGAACACGTGGGCCGGTTCTCTTCACATTTGGAACACACTTTTTTAGAATTTGTTCATAAATATTTTAAATTTGAAAAGAATCGATTCCGCAATTATGTTCTCACTTGATGTAAAGTCGACATGAAGAGGCAAATTACTTTTAATTTCTTTCAAGAGCAATATCTTAAAAATTTTAAAGAAAAGTTTTACCTTGTAATACAACATCAACAAGTAACCCTGTTTCAATTCGGAATCTATTTTGGATCATCAACTTCCGGCCAGCCATTTTTTCCTTGTCGGCTTTGTCAGTTACCTTAGGAATTTCATAAAAAAACAAATTAATAAGACCACTATTTATATTTTGTGAAGTTAATTATTCATCGAATAACTATACATACGCGCCATTTTTGTATGTCTAGACGATATGAAACATGAATCAAGGTTTCAAAAAATCGAATATAAGTATGCAGCACTGATATACCAGATTTTGCAGATTCAATATCAGATGAAATATCTGCTTTTGACAAATCATTCATTTGTGAAGGTTTTGATTGACAAAAATGACAGTTTTGAACTGGTGTTTCAGTCAATGCGGCCCGAACCTATTGTTTTGGATAGATACATTTAAGGTTTAGTTTCAATAGGCGTTAGCTCATAAATGTGAACATTTAGGAATGCTTCACATTTAGCCATAGAGTTCCTGAGGATCAAATGTGCTGTAAGCTTATTGTTTCAGGAATTTGCATATGAGAATTTGGCCTAATTTGAAGCATTTCCTAATGTTCACATTACACAACAAACCCCTCTTTATAAAAATAAGGTTTTTAATGGGTCAATTTCAATTCAATTTTTGTTTTATTGAACATTTCTATTTACAAATGGCTTAAAAGATAATTTATAAATATAAGATACATTGACAAATAATAAGATTTTGTTGGCACATAAGGGGCCTAACGCTATACATTGATTCAATATAAAATATAAATTACATAGATTTATAATATATGTAAAAACTTAATATAAAAGTCGGCTTGACTTTGTCGTCCTCGGGTTGTTCAATCCCGGTTGTCCAGTGGCGGTATATTTATTAAGGGTGGGGGGTAGAGTTGGTGTTTAGCCACGATAATGTGCTGACCCTGGGTCAGAGTAGAAGGGTACTGCTTCATCGTTGGCTGTTGGAGCTATATCCAGGATTTTCATAGCACTTATGTACCTTGGTGCTGGGTGTCGTTGTTGGTTTGTCATCCTTCTCATCAGTTGATTAGGGTGGTTGGCGATGTTTCTAACCAGCTTATCGGCAGATAGCAATAAATACTTGTCCAGGGGGACTACCTTAGCCTCATAGTAGAGTTGCTCGTTCTTGAAATGCTTACGCCGTTGACGATCGAAATACAGCCCAGTGCAGATCCTCAGGATTTTCCTCTCGAATATTTGGAGTTCCTTCATAGCCGTTTTGGAAATGGTGAACCAAACTGGGAAGCTATAACTGATGACTGGTCTCAGGAGTTGCTTATAGATTAAAACTTTTGTCTGCTGGCTTAGCCCAGTTTTCTTCTTCATCAGCGGGTAGAGGCGGTGGAAAGCAAAATTGGCTTTTTTGAGGACAGTCCGTGAATGTGGGTTGAATCTCAGCAGCTCGTTGAAGTTGATGCCTAGGTATTTGGCGCTACGTTTGGCTGCTAATCTAGTTCCGTCTGGGAGTGCTAGGGTGATGTTTCTACAGCTTCCAGCTGAGCGACCACGTCTGCCCCCTGGTTTTCTGAAGCAGACAAGCTCCGATTTGGATGAGTTGATGCGGATACCCCATTTGGTGTAAAACTTGAAGAGTTTGCGGATGTGGGCCTCGACTGCTTGGACAGCTATCAATGGAGAGAATGATGAGCAATATGTAAGTGAGTCATCAGCAAAGAGAAGGTTCTCGCATTCACTTGAAATTGGTTGGTCAGAGGTCATGATGTTATATAGAAGTGGTCCAAGTTTCGACCCTTGGGCAACTCCAGCCCTGATGCTCTTCACTGTCGATTTGCAGGTTTCCAGTTGCACGAAAAAGTTCCTGGAAGAAAGAAAAGAAAATATTATTTTAATTAGCGCTAAGGGAAAGCCTAGTATGTGGAGTTTATGGATAAGGGCTTCAATCCATACACTGTCGAATGCTTTCTCGACATCCAGGGAGCATCCGACGGTAACTTGATTGCTGTTTAAGGCTGTGGTGATGTCGTGATGAAACTTCAGGAGTGGATGCAGGGTGGAATGTTTTTCCCGGAAACCGAACTGCATGTCTGGGATGATGTTGTTTTCACTGCAGAACTTCTTCAGCTTCCTGAGTATGAGCTCTTCCAAGAGCTTACTTAGATTGCTGAGGAGGGATATTGGTCTGTAGTTGCTGATCATGTTCCTTTCACCTTTCTTGGGAATAGCCACGATTTTTGCAGTTTTCCACTTCTGGGGAAAGTAACTGTTGTTGATGCAGTTGTTGAATATGATGGCTAACAACACCATCACTGTTTGTGGAAGCCTTTTCAGAACAAAGCTGGATACCCCATCCGGTCCAGCTGACTTCTTTGGTTTGGAATTGTGAATTATCTCAGCTATCTCCTCTGGGGTGCTCAAGTTTGGGCTGTCGACTGGATCACTTGCAGGATTGGCATCGCTAAACATTGCTCTGTCCAAGGTGGGCATAATTGTCTGCTGGATGGATGCCTCAATTTCGCCAAGGAAGACTGGATCATCTGATGGACTTGGCATGAAGCTTCCTTCGAAGTGGGAAGCGAAGGCTTCAACTTTTTCCTGTATCGTTGTTGCTTCTCCATTGTTGGTGATGATCGTCTCAGGCATTGGTGATTTTTGGCCGATTAGTCTGTTGATATTCTTGAAGGCGTCAGGTCCAGGTTTGATTGACTGCAGTCTCTTCTGGAACTGGTTGTTATTGTGGTGTTGGATGGAATTCCGGAACATAATGTTGACACACTGAAGTTCACTCCACACTGTCTGGTAGTTGCTGTTAGTTGTGTTGAGTTCTCGCTGGTGGATCCTTTGAAGACGTTTCCTAAGTCGTTGCCTGTGGGCATATAGGTTTTGGATATACTGGGGAAGGTTCTGATATCTATCCTTTGACGTCTTGGGCTGCTTTTGGTTATCCAATGCGTTTGCAACAGCCAGTTCTAGACAGTCGATGGCTGTGTCAATTTCGATATTGTCCAGATTCCTCCCAAGAAACAATTTTAGCTGTTCAAATGCTCTAACAGCGTTTTTAGAGCAAATCTTAAAGCTCGTTGATATCAAAAGAAGCTCTAATTGCACTTCTAAAGCAAGTGTAAAGCATGCTTACAGCGAATTCATTGAGTTTGAGAGCTAATTTTTGCTCGAAGCCAGCTTGTTATCAGTGGCTAGTATGGCTTTGAAGCTCTTAGGTTCATGATTCAGATATCTTTAAAGCAACATTTTTTGACAGCACTTTGTTTGTGTTAGTTAAGATAATACAAATGATATATTAAAATAATATTAGGAAGATGTATTTCATGTGTGTGATAGTAACATTCGAAAACATCATGTGTGGTGATGTCGCGCAAATTAATTAAATATTACAACAGAAAATGTCTAAGTGAGAAATAAAATTAATTTTTGTGTGTTCCATGTTAGTGAATTTTGAGTGCGCGTTTAGATTTATCATAATTGTATTGAAGGTACTTCGCAAAATAACAACGCGCCTTTTAAATTATTTATATTAAGCTTTGAAAAATTTTAAAAAGTAAGCCTGAGCAATGTAAAAATATGTTAAATAAATTTACTTATTATGAAATAAAATATTTTTGTTTTCATTGCAATATTTGCAATATCTGATTTGTGTTTTTATTGAATTTAAAGGTTTTGTATTCATTTTAAATAAATAAAGAAAAATTATTCAATGATTTTTTTTTCCGTCGCCATATTTTATAGTATGAACATAGTTTGTCTTCAATCGAGCTATTCTAGTGCTAGTTCTCACAAAATAAGAGTTTTCGTTCAGTACTTAAAAAGTAGGGTGTTTCGGAAATTGAAGGTTAATTTATGAAGGTTGAATAATTCTTATTTCTGGAAAAGTTTCTTGTTTATTTAAATTATATTCTACATTGAAGTGCATTGTGGTTTCTTAGCATGAAAGCAAAAACTTTTACGACTCAGCCATAGAGTTAATATTATTTCAAACCTTTTTTTAAGTAAACTGTTTAATTGATTTTAGTACAAAAAAATGTGAATTTACCACTTTTGAGGTGCGCACTCAGTATTACCCAGAAGGTGAAAGTAATAAATATATTTTCTAGTTATGGCTTAATTTTTCCCGTTGAAATCATGGCTCTAATATTTTATTGGGGAACACCCTCATATTGAGTAGAAGTATTTTATTTGAGAGAGTTTTAGTATCAAGCTCTATAGTCGATTTGTCGAAGCTCTATCGAGTCTTCACATTTCCTAATGCTCAGAGATAAATCTGACAATGCTCAGAGAGATTTTATGCGCATGCGCTAGAGTTAACTTCACGAAGAGTTTGTTTGAAAGTATTAGTAAATTAACTCTACAACCGTTTTTTGTGTAGCTTTTAAAATGCTAATTTTTGACATTTCTATAAAGTCATGCGTTAGTATTTTGAACATGAAATTAAGCAGCTCTACAATGCTTCTTTATGTGCTGATATAAATAGTTAGCTCGTTTAAAAAACGTTGAACGTTATTAAAGAGCTATTTTTAAATCGTGAGTCGTTATAAAATTAATAGAGCTAAAAGTGTTCTGAAACTTCGATTGTAGAACATCATTTTTAAATGAAATGTAGGGAGCTGTGCAATAATCTATTTAAGAGCTTAAGCTTTGGATTTCACTGCTTACAAGCTCCTAAAGAACAGTTTTGCTTCTATTAGCTCCAACGATGTTACTTGGGCTGTTTTCGGGTGGCAGCATTATTGTGTCTTCAACGTCTCTTTGTAGCCTGTGTACATCCAGTCTCCTGTAGTTGATGTAGTTTTCTACTGGTTCTGTCACTAGGAAGATGGGTTGCTGGAGTATGATGCTTAGTTGGACAGCTTCATGGTCCGAGTCACTGGGTACTATTGTGCAGGTGAAGTTGCTGATTTCTGGAAGAATATGAACAAAGTTAGATGAAGAAATGAAGAAATCTAATGTTGATGGTGTTCTGGGGAAAGTTGGTTTGGGTTGTGAAATAACAACCAATGAGTGTTGATCGCTGTTGGTATCCAGCCAGTCAGCAATAGCCTTTCCTTCGTTTGTGACAGCAGTATCAAGCCAAAGGTGATGCCTTGCGTTGAAATCACCACCGATGAGACCATAAGTGCTTCGTCTAAGGATGCTGTTGAGAATGTGAAGATCGCTGTGAATGTTTCTCATGCTGGATTTGCATTTGAAGTACACGCTGATGATAGAAAGAGTCTCTGTTCCTAGTTGTATGGTGATTGCGGTGGCTTCGCTAGTTGTGAGACCTGAGATGATGGTTTCGGTGGTGTTGGGGGAAATCTTCTTCTGTACGTAGATAGCCGTTCCTCTACGGCCCTCATCCTTGTCCTTCCGAAAGGTTTTGAAGCCGACCATGTCAATGTTGTTGCGTCTGGTGACGTTGGTCTCAGTGATGAGTGCAATGTCCGGGTTGTTGTTCTTCATCCACAAGTTGAATGTCGTCCTCTTCTCTAGGCTGTACAATGAATTGACATTGTACGTCAGGATGCGGAGCTTCTTCAATTGCATATTTGGAACAGGAAGGTGGCCAGTGCCACGGACTTCTCGCCTTCGCTAAGCTGAGCATAGTTCGGTGGAACTGCACTCTGAGCTTTTCCCATGACTGTGAGTAGGTCGGATCCAAAAATCCTTTGGACTTCGGTGTTTAAGTTCGTTGGTGGGGCTGACGTAGGTTTGGTTGGTTTACTCCTTGGTGTTGCTGTCCGGGATGTGATCACTTTTGCTGGTGTCGTTTTCTGTTGTTGCTGTTGATTCGTGGAGTTTGCTGGTTTCTGTGATGATCCTGCGCCTTTCACCATTGCTGCAAAGCTGACTGCAGGGCGGGTTACCAAGCATGCTGATTTGGCAGCAAATTCCTGCTGTGCCTTTTTTTCTGCTGACAGCCTGTTCCTTTCAGTGAGTCTGGCTTTGAGGGTTGGGCAACCCTTGAAGCTGGCTGGATGACCCTCTTTTTGGCAATTGGCACACCATACATCCAGTCCAGTGTTCTCCTTCCGTTGGCATTGTCCAGGCTCGTGGTCCTCCTTGCACTTGACGCACACATACTGGCGTCCGCAGTTGGTGGCAACGTGTCCGAAACGCTGGCAGTTTCGGCACTGGACAATATCGTTGAACTTTAGGCGCTCCCAGTACACCCTCTGGTTCATGACTAACGTCTTTGTGTAGACTTCGTTGATGTCACATGACTTCGACAGCTCTACCACAAAGTTGTTGTAGCTTTTCCCTTGTGCCTTCTTAGCTTTGAAATGGGATACCTTGATGACTGGAAGTCCTTCTATCCGTAGTTCATCCTCAACTTCGATGGCAGCATAAGAGTGATGGATTCCCTTTAGTAGAAGTAAATTCTTCCTATCCTCCCGTGGTGTGAAGGAGTTGTATTGAATCTTCCTCGATTTCAGAAAGTTTTTGATGGCGTCAAAGGCTTCTCTGTTTCCAGCGGTAATTATGGTCGTCTTTGTGTTCCGGTTTTTGAATGTCACACTCAAGTCCTTGCTTTTGCAGAACCTGCTGATTTCAGCAATGTTCCCGGAAAAGCAGAAAATTGGCGGCATTCCTGGGGCCTTCGTTGGGTTCATGGTATTGTCCTTGGCTGTCTTTGAAGGTTGGGCTGGGGTGGGTTTGGTGGCTACTGATGTTGATGCTGGTGGCATTCCTGGGGCCTTGATTGGGTTAACTGCACTGTCTTTGGATGTCTTTGGAGGCTGGGCTGGGGTGGGCTTGGTGGCTGCTGATGTTGATGCTGGTAACAGTGTCTTTTCGGCTTCAGTTTGAACAAGCATTGGAGCTTTAGGTGGATTCTTTGAGGAATCCTTGTCAAGTTGGATGCGCTTTATTCCATTCTCCTTTTTGGAAGCCTTGCTTGGTCTCTTCTGGCCAGGTAAGGGAGAATCGCTGGCGTCCTTTTCTGAGCTGGTGATCTCACTAAGATCCTCTTCGGTGGATGACTCCTCCAAAATGCTGGCTGTTGACTCGTCGTCAGTTTTCATCGCTTCGGTATCCATATTTTTGTTTGTTTTGATGTCTTCAATGACTTTATTGGGCTGGACAATGCTGTTGAAAGACATTGCTAATCTGGCACAATATTCAGGTCCAAGGTCCTTGACGATCCGCTTAACCAATGCTTCAAATGAAGCGATTGCCGCATCCGGACTTAAAGGTTCCATTGCTGGATTAACCTTTTGCTTTATTTTTATTGTTTTATTAACACGGATTTAAACACGCACAACACTATTTTAAGAAAACACTGTTAACACACTTAATCCGCATTAATCTTCAAATTAATTGCTGGGATAATCCCTTTTTGTTTTTGCTTCTGGGCAGTAAAATCAGGTAGCCCGCAGGTGTACCTGAATTGTTGACCTTTTTTTATTACTTAGGGTGGATTTTAATTTAAAATAAAATTAAATTCTTCCGCTGTATAACTGTTCGCGATGAGAGCACAAACGTGAATGATAAAAATAAGGTGAGGTTCATAGACAGTACCTTGCCATCTATCATCGATAGAATCAAAGTATGTTTGATAGTAATTTGTTTCCCTGCACTTGTTAAAATTTGAGTTTTTTCCAAATTTTCAATTTGGTTTTCAATATCATTTACAGTACTCTTTGTCTTTTCTTTTGTTTCCTTGGCAAATTCAAATTGTACAGGTCGGCAAAATCGCGTAGAAGAAAAGTATTCGTTTTTCCAGATGATATTTTGCTGGCCATCATTGTTATAAAATAATTGCAAGGGTACTAAAGAGACTACAAATAAACTTGTAACGAAAAGCGTCATATTAAAACAAAAAAATATTCATTTAAACTTTCTAATGATATAAAACAGGCGAACTTTTCATTTTAATTTTAAACTAAAAATACCAACCTTGTTTCAGTTTCCAATTCTACATTGGTTTCGTATTTTTGTCGATATCTTGATTGGTCACTGGTACCATCACAGCCCCATTTGTACACAATTTCAAACTCATTTTGGTCAAGTTGATCAAAATTGGAACCGGGAATCTGACAAATTCTTTCTGCCGTATGATTCAACAAATCCTGTAATGGAATAAAGCCACCTGCTTCTGATATCCTGCAATTTTCGGGATAGCAGCGTTTTTTGGCTTCAAATATTTTTTCGTACGGAGGATAAATTCCAGCATTTCGTTTTTTCGCATCAATGCGAATATTGATATATTGGTTTTTTGTCAATTTATTATCCATTAAAAAACATAAAGCCTCATCATTTGATTGTCAAATGATAGTTTTATATTCTTGACATTTGCGCTTAAATCTTTTGGCCCGGGTTGGAGTTGATGTTATGTCATTTAACAATTGCGCAGCGCTACGCTTTCCCGATTTGTAAAGCTTAGACTCAGTGGCTTTCACTATTTCAGGAGTGGTACACCCTGCAGCTGTTAGAAAAAACAGTAAAATTATTTTACGAAACTAGTATTACTCATCTTCTAATAAGGATATAAAAAATACCTATGCTTGCAGATTTCCGTTGCTTAGATCTCTTAGAACAATCTTCAAATTTTTTTGGAGGGCAACCAGAAAAACGAGGAAGGACAGTACCTTGAGGTACTTGAAAACTTGTTTCCAACCAATCTGAGTTTTTTTTATAAAAATACTTATAGGAAAACTTCGCAGTTTTCCATTTGTGGGATAAAGTTTTGCAGAAGTTTTGCGAAGCATTTTTAACTTTTTTAATATAATCAAAACTCCATGCAGCCTCTGGTGGCTTCAAATATTCTTGGATCACAGCATACAAATATTGCCGATCTTCGTTATTTATAGGAGTCAGCAACTTTTGATTACGATATTTTTCCCTTAATTTTTCAAATAATATTGACTTTTTCAAAATTGAAGCCATTTCTATGGATATCCTACTAAATATGCCACACATAATATGACAGCTCTTTATTATTTTATCAATTTCAACCTTTAAAATGGCAACGCTTACCTGTTTATTATTTGTAACCTATGTACATGGAACTTTTCTTTCACACTTTAATAGGATTTATAGTTTTTTTTTAAATATCGATAATCCGGTGGATAAAATTTTATTATTTAATTAATAGGTATGTATTATTTTAAGCAAATTTGAGTGTTTATCAAATAAAACAACCCAAAAAACGCAGAAAACACTCGCGACAAATTATTATAACGGAATACATTACCGACCTTGAGTCACCAGAGAGAGCAGTTTGACTTTCGTGGCTAACGTTATCTCTCATTAAAAGTTAAATAAAATTGTTAGTTGGTGGTAGTTGGTAGCGATTTTTATAGGAGTGTAAGTATACATATTGGACTAGCTAATGGAAGTATAGGTAAGAGATTCCATGACGTTCCGGATTTTTGGCAGACTATACAAACAAAAAAAAATGATAAAAAAATTGTTTAAATAAAATGATTTAAATAACAAACAACCAGTGAATTAATTTTATTGGAATTGATGACACTATTGGTAAACAAGAAAAAAAAAATCTAGCAGATATCCATCCTTAAATAGGATCAATATCGACAATTCAAAAAGCAGTAATTTGACTTCATAATTAAGATTATTCATAACCTTCTACGAAACGAGGAATAAAAAAAAAGTGCATGACGTTTTACAAAAACTGGCTCTCGATTTTTTCACGCCCAGGTATTGACAACATTGCCTGAAAATATGACGCATTTTGGAGACCATTTTTTATACCACTTTTGGCGCGCTAGAATCAACTCTCATCCCACTGTGCGTCGTAGTCTGAAGTCAAGTACGAGGGTTTTATTTATGTTATTTGCAGCGTAAAATTTGGATTCATCTTTTCTGATGTGTCCGCCACATATATACATGAAGGAAACGCTTCCAAGTGTTGATGATCGAAAACTTGGATTTAAGCTACCTATAAAATACATACTCTAACGAAAAAAAAAAATCTTTCCCAATTTTGTTGTTAAATTCTCTTAATAGCAATGATTAACTATATCGATGGACTATTAATTTAAGTTGAAAACGAGTAAAAATCAAAATGTTAAAGTAAATCAATAAAGTGTAGTTAGTCCGAAAAAGTTCAGTTCAAAGTTCAGTTCAGTGATTTGATTCTTGTTTCTGAAATTTGGATTTATAATTTTGAAGATGGTGATTACTCTTTGCCTGGATATGATTTTGTAGCTAATACTAATGAAACTTACGCTGCTGGTGGTGTTGGGTGCTTTATAAGGAATGATATTTGCTATGATTACTCAGCTATTCATTTGGTGAGTGCTGATGTTATAAAAATTTCTTTTAATATAAATCGCGAAGTTTTTGTCGTTATATGCGTTTATAGATTTCATAAATATGCATTTTCGGTGTTTTATGAGGAATTTTCAAGGTTGTTAGAATGTGAAAACTCTAAAAATTTGTTGATCCTAGGTGATTTTAATATTGATATTTTGGAAAAAAACGATACAATCTCTTCATTTTTGGATTTAATAGCTTTATATGGGCTAGTTTCTTTGATTAATGAGCCAACTCGATTAATATCAGGGAAGTGTCTCGATCATATTTTTTGTCGCGTCACAAATAAAGACTATACGTGCTTAGAAAAATGTGTTTTCGATTTTCAAATCACCGATCATTCAATGACCGGTGTACTTCTTGAAACTTTAAATAAAATTAAATGTAAGAAGTATGATAAAGATAATATTACTGTTGTAATACCTAGACTTGATCGAACTAAATTAAATAATTTGCTTTTATTTGAATCTTGGGAATTAGTTTATATTGAAAGTGATGTATCCAAATCGTACGATCTTTTTGTTGAAATTATAAAACGAAAAATGGAAAATTGTACTTATTTCTCAACTTATGAAAAGAAAAACAAAAGATTAAAACCCTGGATTACCACAAGTTTACTAAAGAGGATCAAAACTAAGAACAAACTCAGGGTGAAATGTTCCAAGCATAAATTTAATATAAAATTGAAAATGAGGTACAAAAAACTATCTTCTGAACTTAAAAAGGAAATTCCATTATGTAGAGATGCATACTACAACAATCAATTTAACGAAATTAAAGGTAATTCTAGACGTGAATGGCAAATAGTAAATAGTATTTTTAACAAAGCTACTACAGAAAAAAAATTTACAGATTTCACTCCTTGAGTAACGATGGGGACATTGAAAATGACTTGCTAATGCTAGATAAATCCTTAATCTTTATAATTTATACAATCTTTTTTCTCTTTTAAATTTTATCTTTACCAATTTATACATACATATCAATTTAGTTTATCTTTTTTATGAAGACCAATCCAAACATTATATTGAACTAAGAAAACTAAAAATTTGTTAAACAAACTTTATTCGCACTTCCATCTTTACTTGCGCTTAGTTACACCAAATTGTTTTTTTTTCTTCAGCTTTAAAAATAATTAAGGAAGGATAATTTTTAAGCCGTTAATCCAACAAAAATCGGAGCTCTTAATTGCTTAATACATACATTTAATTTTCCCTCCGTTTTATCTTCAACCAAATTTTGATTCTTCCCTAAGCGCAAAATGATGTTAGCATATGTATAACTACTTTTTTTTCCTATTTCGTCCTGTATTCGTTTTTCGTTTTCCAAAATCACGTTTTTTGTAACACTAAATAAAATTATATTTTCCAAAAAACAAATATTTAATGTTGGTAGTTGTTACCTCTCCCCAAAATTTGTCTTCTCTTATTCCCACTGTAGTTTTTTTTATTTTGTTTCATTTTCAAATATACAAAAGAGGTGTTTTCTTTTTGTTATTTTATTGACCCACATAAATTATTTTCCCGCTTGTCTTCTAATCTTATATTTTTCATTTACTTCGTGCGGTACCTTACTTTTTTCTTTTTGATTTAGCTTTGTGGTAGCACCAAACAAAAATTAAAAACTTCTACACCTATTGCTTGTTTATTTCGGTCTGTATTTGAATAGCTTTTTCCTAACTCGTGTAACTGTTTAATTGTGGTAGGCAACGCTAACTTATATTTGATTGTCCCTCAAATATATGCCTACAAACGAATTTTCAACGCTGGTGTTTGGTACGTGTCAGAAAAATTCTATTTTTCTTATGCCCTTTGTAGTTTTTTTTTTAAATTTTGGGGTTTATTACGAGTCTTTTCGAAAAAATTCGGCAAGACAAAAGTCAACCAAAAATTCTTGATGGACTTAAAATTTCTATCAAATAGGAAAATATTTACTAATACAAATTAGCAATAACGATAAATCGACTTTTAGTCTAATCAACCAGTCTGTTTTGAAGAGACTCTTGCAATACGGTCCTTTATTGCATTTTCAAAAAGAGGCTGGTTGTGACCCACACTAGTAACTTCCAATTTGTGGTGCCCCGGAAGCTAGAGGTCCAATGTTATTTTTTTGCATTCAACAATTTTTGGTATAGTTTTTGTATTTCTTTTTTGCATTAAAAAAAAAAACAGTTTGTTGAATTATTATACAAAACCTACCGATTGTCAATTATAATCTAGTACATACATATATAGAAGCCCGAAACCAATATGATTATTTGTTCCTAACATATTCGAGACTAAAAACAATTCAACATTTTTTGGTAAGGTTTTTTGTAGTTTTTTTGCTTAAAAAACTGGTTATGGGATATTTTTACAAATCCTTATTTATAGAAAAAAAATACCCAAAAGCTAATATCATTGTTTGTTCTCAAGATATTTGGGACGAACAAAAATTTTCTACAATTTTGTTAAGTTTCTTGTAGTTTTTTCGATAAAAATAATTATTTGTTGAATATTTTTACAAATTTTATCAATCATTTATTATAAACTCATTTAAAGAATAAAATTAGCCTAAAGTCAATATCATTGTTTGTTCTCAAAATATTTGAGATGAAAAAATATTTTCCACAATTTTTGGTGAAGTACCTATCTTGTAGTTCTTTTTCACTTAAAAAAAAAACTTTTTGTTGAATTTTTTTATAAATCCTATCAATTATCAATTCTAAGCTAGTGTGTGGACTTAAATTAACCCGATGTCATGTCATTATCTGTTCTCAAGATTTTTGAGGCAAAAACCAATTTTTTAATAATTAGTGTGTAGAATTGCTTGCAGTTTTTCGGTTAAAAAAAACTATTAATTCAATATTTTTTAAAATTTTATCAATTTGTATCTATAAACTAGCGTATAAAATAAAATAACCTCGAAGCCAATATCATTGTTTGTTGTCAAGATATTCGAGCCAAACAACTTTTTTCAACAATTTTCATCTACATTTTTTTATTAAAAAAAAAACTATAAGTTGATATACTTCTATATTTTAATCAATTCCTTATTACGTCAATTTGCGTAGAATAAAAAATGCGTAGAATTAAATTAATTAATTGTTCTCGAGATATCTGAGACTAAGGAAATTTGAACTGCTTCTTGAATTTATTGAAAGGTCCTTTCTGCTTGTAATGAAACTACTGTGTATACAATAAAATCCATCCGAAGTCGATATCTTAATTCGTCCTTGAGATACGGTGAACAAAAAAAGCGAAGGAACGTACGAACACACACAGACATCTCTCTACAAAAATGGTATCCGATTCTAGGGAGCGAAACGTGAAGATATGTTAAAATTTTTATTTTGACAAATCGGGCCATTTACAATAACTTCCAATGGGAAGTTAAAAAATTATAACTTTTTTATGTTTTAGTTTTGTGATTTTATTGACCTATATTTGTATTCCCACTTGTAGGTATTCTTATTTCATATTTTTCATTTTCTTCGTTAATCCATCTAATCATAGCTAAACAAAACACACTGTAAAATAATAAACAAACAAAAAACCCCCAACAAATATCCTAACGGACCTACCTGAAAACTAAACATCCCACATGCATTCTATCCTACTTACCTTTCACGCACATCGCATTCTATACTATTAATAAAAAAAAATATTTACCGGCAAGCAGCGCAAACAATCCTCCCAACTCCAAGGCATCTTTGCAACTGAAGACAGACTGAACACTGAACACTGAAATGAACAGTCTCTTATAATAAACTACTAGACAGATATCAGGGATGAAATCGTGTTTCAGCAATGTATCAAAATATAAAAGGAAAGTGTATCGAATTGTACTTTTTGATTTGATTTGATAATATTTTGTCCACATTTGCTGTTGTATGAACGTATGTAATATTTCTATATCCAATTAATTAAAAAACAACTTAGCTGTTTATGTTAATTAACATATAAGGTACATACATACTTACATATGCGAAACTTTTATAACAAAACTGTAGGAATTTGTTGCAATACCCTTCGATTTTGCGAGATTTAAATTTTATAAATTTACCCCCATATTAATAAACGGAAGATAACAACGTGCTAGCGTTTATACATCTGTTAACTTGTAATTCTTACTAACAAATGTGTAATAGTCTGTGACGTGTGTTTACGTACGGATAACTTTAACTCGCCAAATTCCGCGTATAGTGAACGGATAACTTCTTTACATATACACGCACACGTATGATAACACCGTTTACTACTACCAGTATACACTTCGTAAGGCAGTACATGCATGTGACACATATATTAGAAAATCACCATAATTTGAAGAAATGGTGAATTTGGTGAAGTGATAAATACTGCAAAGATATCATATCTTTTTTAATAAGAAAAGTTATCAAACGGACAAGTTGTCTATCCGTATGCCAGTTAACACGTGTGTTAGGGAGCGGATAGCAGGTTTTTATTAATACTGCTGTTAATGTTTTCGATTTTTAATTGCGAGATTGTTGAAACCGGTATTTTGTAGATGCCATTTTCTCGAACAAACTGTATTAATCATTTTTATTTCTTCTGTTATATCGATGTCAGCCTCGGTTCACAGTATACATTTTGTGAGGTCAGATGATTTTCTTTTTAATTTACTTTATCTTTTTCGTTGAATGCAAAAGTGGAGTACTTTAGCAAAGTACTTACTTACTTACTTACCCTTTGAACATCATCGACTTTTGCAACCCTGGCAGAGATAGAAAGAAATCTTCAATGAACTATGGGACTATATTTTTGTGCTCTGTTTATTTGGGCTGTTTGTCCGCACAAAAACTTGCAAATCGACGACGATGAATTTTAGGAATATTGATTAAAGATTTAGTACCACTATTTAATTAATTGTATTTTCGATTTGTGAAGCTTATATAGAACGTACAGCAACGTATGATATATCAAAATAATTGTCAATTATTCAAGCTGCTAATAAAACAAAAACTAATTGTCTAGGTGCACAGATTAAAGAGTTATTAGGATATATGTAAATGAACAGAAATATGTTATTATCTCGGCTTAGGTACGATTAAAAAAATCAAATTTTACATGTTATATGTGAATCTATATAATCTATCTCCGGTATGAATTTGAGATTTTTAAATGCAGCCATTAAAAAGATAAAAAATAATAACTGCGAAAAATCGATCAACAAAAATTATATAAAATATATAAAATATAAAAAAATACTAGGTATCAAAATTTCCTGAAACGAAACAATTTGTTATTTATTATCTTTCTTAAACTATACAATTTAGTACAATCAGCCTTAACTCTGATGTGTAGCATTTGTGAGCCATCTTTTTTAGAACTTTGAACTTACAACCAATAATATCTCACTTTGTAGATTTTTTGGAATTGCAAAATATATGTACAAAATTGTTATATTAAACTTAACCATCGATAAACAAAAAAAATATTACTCTGGCACTTCTCATTTGTTTTCTTTTTTTGTTCGACCATTTCACATAAAACCATATTTTAAAAAACGTCATATTGCACCTCTACATTATTTTCCTATCATAAACATTTTCAAAAAATTTCCAACGCTTAGATTTAGTTTTAGAAGCACAATGCACTGCTGAGTGCTGACTGCACTAGCTCTTGCATTTTATAATTATAGTAATATGTATAGTTAAAACTTATATTGTTCATTTTAGAAACACCAACCAAAAATTCAACCGTACCCTCCCTATCCGCCTGCAATCATCTTCTATACATATTTGTTCATTCCAAAATGAATGGTAACACCACCAAAAATTCGATCTTATCCCCCATATACGCCAGCGTTCATCTCATATTACCATTGTTCAATTTATTCATTTTAGTAACACCACCAAAAATTCGATCTTATCCCCCTTATACGCCAGCGTTCATCTCATATACACACTTGTTCACTTTATTCATTTTAGTAACACCATAATTTACTCAAAACGACCCTATAAACATTTTCAATGTTAAAACCCATTGAGCTGTCCATTAATAACATTATCTACAATAATGAACTTGAAGTAGCCAATGAGTTTAACAAGTATTTTGTTAATATAGCACAAGACACTCCTCTAAATGTTAGATCACATTCTTGTCTGAACTGCCATCATAGCGAGCACTGCTGTCATAGTTTTTTCTTTGAACCAATCACAGCACTAGAAGTTTCTAAAACTATAAATAATCTTAAAAATACTAATAGCTGTGGATATGATGACATTTCTAACCTTCTATTAAAAGATATTAAATGGTCTGTTGTTGACATCCTAGCACATATATTCAATAATAGCGTAGTATCTGGTGTATTTCCAGATGCGATGAAATGTGCTGATGTCGTACCACTTTATAAAAAAGGTGGTAAGGATAAGTTAAATAATTATCGACCAATTTCGCTGCTACCGTCAGTAAGTAAGGTTTTTGAAAAACTTATTAAGATAAGGACCGTGAAATTTCTTAATAGTAAAAATTTCTTTGCTCCATCGCAGTTTGGTTTTCGTGAAAGAAAATCAACGGAAGATGCACTCTTGGATTTTTGCTCAAACATTTTTAAAAGCCTAGATGATAAAAAATACACAGGAGGTTTATTTGTTGACATAACAAAAGCATTTGATATGGTTAACCACAAAATTCTATTAAAAAAGCTAGAGTGTGCAGGTTTTAGGGGTTCCATACTTTTGTGGTTTACGTCATATCTTAATAAACGATCTCAGAAGGTTAAAATTGATAAGATTAGAAGCAGTGAGGAATATACATTTATGGGTGTACCCCAAGGATCGGTAATTGGACCCTTACTGTTTCTAATCTATATTAATTCACTGTTTGAGTTGCCTTTCAAGGGTGTGTTGACAGCATTCGCTGATGATATCGGATTCGCGTATGGGACACAAAGTGTTTTAGACTTAACAGCCAATATAAACGAGGATTTAAGTATTCTTCGTGTCTGGTTTGCTAGACATGAACTTGTTATCAGCTCTAAAACAAAACTTATGTTGTTTAACTTATCGAATGTCCATAACCTTGATTTAGATGTTTTTTACCACTCTCCGGAATGTGAACGTTTTAAACTATGTTACTGTAAATGTGAATCTGAAGGAATACTTTTAACAATAATCTACCATGTAGTGAGAATTGTTTTCAAATTGAAAAGGTAGATGAGTTCCAATATTTAGGTATAACTTTGGATTCAAAAATGAGTTTCTCTGGCCATACTGAAAAGTTGAGACGATACTTTCGTTCCATTCTCAGGCACTTTTTTTATTTGCGCTCTGTTTGTAGTAATGACCTTTTAAAAACGATATATTACGGAATTTTTCATTCTAAGATGCAATACGGAATAACTTGCTGGGGAGGAACTAATTTTAACAAAATTCAACCACTTTTAATATTACAAAAACTTATAATTAGAAAAATATTAAGAAAATCACGTATGGATCATAGTTTACCATTATTCGCGAGTTTGAAAATTCTTCCATAACGTCACCTGTACTGTTTTAAGGTATTAAAAACATTCTTTTTGAGATCTGGTCACAGAAATTTAAGAGTTATTGAAAATTATAACATGCGTGGAGTTCACTCATTTTTGGTTAACATTCCTCGCTCGCGCACCACTGCTTTTCGTAGGTTTTATAATATAATTTCTTGTAGACTTTTTAATAAACTACCGCTTAATCTCAGATCAGAATTATCACCATCTAAATTTTTGAAAGATTTAAAATTATGGTTGTTAAGCTTTGATCATGCTTGTATTGAATCATTTGTGTAATGTTATTTACTTAAATATCGCATATCGTTTGAATTTTTCTAATTTCAATTACTTATATTCATTGTATGAACTTTCTTTTTTAACTTTAATCTTTATTTTTGAAGGGTCACCCCACCCAATGTTAAATTAAATTGAATTTTTGAATATGAAGGGGCATTTAAAACAATTTTTTTTTTAAATTCTAAATGCTTCTACTATATTTCTCTTTTATTTTTATTGTATTATATGAAATAATTTGTTATTGAAGAATTATTTGAGAAATAAAGAAATGTATCTATCTATCTATCTATCTATAACCAAAAATAACACAATTTTTAATATTCTTCTTATGTGCTGTTTGTTCCCTTACTTGATTTGTCTTCCTTTTCTACATTTACATTTTGAACATTCGTCTCCAATCTCTTGAGAAACAATTTAATGAATTTACTTTAACAATAATAAAACATCCAAATCAATTTAAAATATCTAACGTTATCAGATTTTTTCAAAGAATCTGTTTCGAAAACTCAAGGAGGTGCTAAGTAAACTTCCGAGGTAAAGACGTTAGCCTCAGAAAAGCCAATTATACGAACCTAGAACTTTGATTTTTCACCTTATCATGATACTTTTTTAAGTTGTAAAACCTTCGTCGCGTGTACCACAAACTAACAAAAAATTTTAAGTTCCTCTTAAGGCAGTAGAAGTATATAGCATACAGCATACTGTATGAATCATCTGTCTAAAAATGCTCGATAGTAATGAAGCGTTTTTCAACTTTCCTTGCCAACATTTTTTTCCGCCTAAGTAATAAACTCGGATGACAATTAAAAATAATTTCCATTTCTGGATTTTCTAATAAAAAAAACTATAATTTGAAACTTATGAAAACTATCACTGCCATTATTCAATTCCCCAGAAGAAGACACATCATCAGCGCGTATTATTTCCAATGCATACTCTGTTCACATAGTTCTTGCAGCTATGTGCATGTGCAGTGCATCAAACGCTCCTTATGCAATTTCTTTGCGTGCCCGAAGATTGTCACCAAAGTCCTTATTTGTCGATTGAGAAAGTAAAACCCCAATAAAATATCCCAAGAAGACTTTTCCACTAATGGGCAATGGCTTTAATGACCAAACATGCGTGATGCAACAACCAGGTTTATAGTTAGAAGATTCAATGACCCCACTTCGCTTCGTTGCAATTAGCTATTCATAAAAGGAATTACGAGCATGACAAGTATTATTAAAGTTTGCAAGCAACAACTTCTTTGACAGTGTCTGTCATTACATCACCACACCACATTACTTTTTTCCGATGACGCGATTGCACAGTCTGTAAAGTAGTTTTTGTAGTCCGCAGCAGTCCACCACCTGTTCGCGCAATGCCTATGTGAACCCTTTTTAAGCAACACCATCGGCCGGTAACAATGGAAATTTATTCAGGGGAGCAAACGCAATAGTGCATCGCCAGCGAGTGCAGCAAGCGAAAGAACATTTTCGTACTGCCATCATTGCCACCACCAGCGTCGCCACTGCGCGCCATTGTCGTAGCCAATGCCATCCTCTTCATTGAAAGGTGCAGCAGGACTGTTTTAACTCCGCCACTGCCTTGTTAGATGGATGAAGTGTTTGCAGCAAAGTGGCACGCATTCTATACCTTCTTTTCTGGAATAACTTTTATAATGATGCTGGTGGTGCTGTGCTGCCTGCAGTAGTGCAGACTTCATGGGGAAAGGTACATGTTAGGTATATTATGCACAATAGACCACGATTTGCCACAGAGTGCCAGAGAAATAAGGAAAGGGATAGGTAAAATAATAAAAAAAAAAGAAACCTTTCAAACCTGCATCGTACCTTTATCAGCTATCACTGATTCACGTCACATTGTCGATTGCAGCACCTGAAGGGTATATATTGTGCAGTCATTCATTCACTGCACATTTTTAGCGACAAGCAGTAGCATTGTATACTTATCGGGGTCTTTGTGTGCACGCAACTTGCTGCATATCAAACTGAAGGTATAGTATCTAGAATTTCTTCTTGAATCACGTTTTCTTGAAGTTTGGGATTGGGTTAAAGTACAAACACGTTTTAAAATCGACACCAAGTAGCTTTGAAAAAGCTTTTAAAATTGAAATTAATGGAATGTGGTCAGGAAGAGTAATAAATGTCTGATATTTTGCTGAAAGGACGAATTCTGAAAGTTTATCACTCGATACTTAATTCCCCTTTGGGATAACGATTGTTTTGTTGGACTACTGTCACGCCACAGGAGGTCTGGGATCTATTCCCAGCTTATTCTACTTTAAATCATTTTTCCAAGGTAGTTTCTATTCCGAGGAAGTGGTAGGTCTATCTTGTCATGATAAATTTTACATTAGCTTTGTCGCTTGAATCTTGCAAATAATTCCTAATGTTTGCCTATTTATCGGGCTTAAGGCATTTTATTTTGTTTTTTTTTAAGAAAAAGACCTTTGACTACTTAAAAACGTAAAACTTAACAAAAAAGACCTAAGGTACACGAAGAAGTCGAACGCAAAGTTGTTAGAAAATAAAAATCATCAAGTCACAATGTTGACGGAAGTTCAAGAACAAGAAACAGAACTTCATTAAATCCCATTAAATTGTAATATCATGAAGGCCACATCTTATAATATATTTTCAAATAAAAACTTTTTTTGAACTTTTTCTTCTTCGATAAAAAAATAGCTTTCTACCCATCACATCCCTCTCTATATAAACCAACCATCATTACATTGACTCTTAAACTTCTGCCAGATGTTTTAATCTTTAAAAGACAACCACTTTCGGAAAAAGCCATCGCAGTATATATTACCTTCTCCTCCTACCATCTTAAAGTTTTAACTCACGTGAATCTTTCAAAAATTTTACCTTTCAAGTTTTTTTTTTTAATATTTCTTATTAAAATGGACCGCGTCTGTTGGAATATGAGCTTCATTAGGACAACAAAACTTCACTTGAAACTACGTGATGTCACAATTCTCAATTAAACTTTTTGAAAAGTGAAGACAAAAAAATATATAAAGAAAAGAAGAACAAAGTTTTTATACTTCGACTACCTATACACCCGCACTTTATCGTTATTTCCACGTGTCATTCTGATATAGTATGGGGCAAGCTTGCTTATATAGTCATTGACATAGCGTTGAACAGAATACAAAAAAAACTAAAATTTCATTACTGAGAATTTGCGGAAGAAAATAAGAAAAAGTTTTTTAATATCGTCGTAATTAAACAAAGTTCCAATTTTGGTCAGTCTTTGACATAACAGGAGGTATAAGTCATTTTGTTGGACGAAAAAAGCTTTTTTTATTCCTTTGAATTTGCTTATAAGGCAAGTAATATGGTAAACAAAATGAGGTTCATATATTCCAAGAATTTTTCTTGCATTAAATTTGGCATTTGTCATTTCCAGAACGCGTTAAACAAAAAATTCTGCACTTTGTAAACGTAAATAAAATAAAGACTGTTAAAACTCTATTGTTGTACCTCGTGGCATGATGATTAGTGCGTAGGACTGTCATGCCGAAGCTGTGGGTTCGATTCCCAGCCGTGTCATCTAAAAAAAGAAATGTTTTATCCGAGGTTCTGCCTCTTGCGAGGAACTGACAAATCCTCCCAGAGTATACTTATCATGAAAAAGTGCTTCTCATTTAGCTGTTCGGACTCGGCAAAAAACCGTAGATCCCCTCCATTCCTGCCAACAACAACAGGAATGGTTGCGAGTTGTAAGTCACTAGGCCCTGGTTCTTCACGAGCAGTTGCGCCACCCAATTTATTTATTTATTTTATCATAAAACATTAACAAAAAAAATTATTATTTAAATTAAATTGCAATTTTATTTGTTTCATTTTAAGTTGAAGTTTTAAAACACACAATACTAATCCTTCAGCTTATGCAGATTTTTTTTCCGTGGGAAAATCCTATTATGAGTAAGTGCTTATTTTTCGTTTGTCGTAAGTCGTTTGGCTTTGGAAATAATTTGTAGGTTCCCTCCATCACTGCCAAATGACAAGAAGCACATGTGAATAATTGAGATTATAAGCCAATATGCATTATGTTTAGTTCTCACGAGCTGTAGCGACACCAAGTTTACTTTAAATCTTCTTCAAACACTTCTGTTTATAATATTCTCAGACGTCTTTTAACTTCAATTTACATTGAGGTCCATTATGGGTAAATGGATGCAACTGTCCCCCTTGTTCAAAACGAACGGAGTATAGAATATTAATATACTAAAATTTGGATTTGAAAATGTGTCGAGTCCACCCCAGCCTATCCTACATAGTTGCAAAAATAGTGTTTTCGGTGGAAGGTGGTTTGAAACAGTCGGTTGGCGTCAGGGTACCAATAGCTTCCGAATTAATAAAATCAGATCTTTAAGTTTAAAGCCCTAAAATTAAGGCAAACACAAGGCTTAATGTAGAATATCAGTAGCTTTCATTTAGTTTATATACTATTTTGTATTCCTGAGAACAAAAAATAGTGCACATACGCCACAGTGAACCATATTTTCTAAAGTTTAAGAAGAGGGGTTACAAGCGGGGTATTTACCCCCTGACTCTGGAAATCATCTCCAACCTAGTTTTAATCTTTTTTACAATGGACTTTTCACTAATGATTGGCCCGCCCTTGGAAGATTCCAATTTAGGTAAAAGTCGTGTGGCTGATTAAGGATCGGCCAAATCTTCAATATCTTAGGTTAGGTTAGGTTAAGAGGGGCGTTCACAGCACAGAGGCTGTTGCGTACACGGGGGCCTATTGGTCCATTGTGATCCCCTTATAAAAGAAGGCAGAGATGCACCTAAACTAATGGTTCACATAGACTGGTTCGTTTGCGAACCAGCCTATGCCTTCTATGAATTTTCTCATGTTTGCCATTGAGACCTGCGCTAGATCCTCCAGTTCCTCAAAAAACCTGTTTCCAAAATAACGGAGTCGATTTGTTTGGAGGCTTGGACAATCACAGAGCAGGTGTTTAATGGTTTCTATTTCCTCTACGTCCTGACAGCTCCTGCAGAAATCGGGTGCAAATACACCTAGTCTGATGGCCATTGTGCCAATGGCGCAATGGCCCGTTAGTACACCTATCAAGATTCTAATATTCTTTTTACTCAGTGATAAAATATACCGAGATTCCTTTTCATTAATTCTAGGCCATAAACTTCTAGAGATAACACAGTCGTTCCTAGTCCTCCAGGATTTATTGATTTGCTCTTTTGTTATTAGGTCTATTTTCGTTCTAATCACGCCGATCGGGATTTTAAGTCCCAAATCTAATTGGCTTTTTCAATAGCGTAAATCTCAGCCTGAAAGACACTACACTCATCTGGGAGTTTATACGAATATATTATATTCAGAGCTTCACAAAACACCCCAGCTCCCGTTCCTTCTTCCATTTTAGACCCATCGGTGTAGAATGAGATACCCTGTTCCCTGGTTAGTGAGTTGGATTCCCAGCCATGCCTTTTATTAAAATAGAGAAGTGTTTATTAAAATCTATAAAAGGTGGTATGTAGTCAGTCGTCACATCAAGTGCGGCCACTGTGTCATACCTCTGGAGGATAGACCCATGACCATAGGTGCTTTGCTTCCAAGAGCCCAGTTCTTTGCGTCGAAGAGTGCTCTTGGCTGCTGTGCATCTTATATACTCGTCAAGTGCCGGAAGATTTAAAATAATTTCCAACCCTGCTTGTGGCGTAGACCTCTGAGCCCCCGTTGTTCCTATACAGGCTAGTCTCTGAACCTTGTTCAGGTTACTTTTTCAACAGCCTTCCACCAAACGATAGAACCATAGGTTAGTATGGGACGAACAATCGCCGTGTACATCCACTGGATGACATGTGGTCGCGTACCCCACCGTGTAACGAAGGTTTTCTTGCATGTATAGAAAGCGCATAGTGCTCTTTTCATTCTTTCCTCTGTGTTCTGTTTCCATGTTAGCTTCGAATCAAGGATTACTCCAAGATATTTAGCTTCTTTGGAAAGTTTCAAAGGAATGTCATTTAGCCTGGGAGGAGTAAAGTCCTCTAATTTCTTTTTATTCGTGAACAAAACTAGCTCAGTTTTTGAAGGGTTAACCCCAAGACCGTTTTGTACTGCCCACGAAGATAGTTCTTTGAGTGCGGATTCCATAATATCTTTGATGGTGGTAAGGTACTTACCCGATATCAAAATTACTATGTCGTCTGCATAGGCCACGATTTTAATGCCCTGATTCCTTAATCTTGTAAGAATTTTGCTAACAACCAGGACCCAAAGAAGAGGCGAAATCACCCCTCCCTGTGGAGTGCAATATCTTAGCACTGCATCACCCCTGAAAATATCATTGATGCAGGACCACACCGCCTGAAGAAAACGATGTAGAAGATCCTAGGGAGTACTGGTACGACACACATACTTACTGATGTACACACACACACATACACAAATATATACACACACCCATACATACTAGGGTGTGTCATTTTTTTCAACTCTGGAATTTCCACATCAAATACCTTCCAAAAGTTGCTTTACATATTAAAATAAATTCTTCATTTGGAATTTTTGTTAAAGTTATTGGCTTTTGCTCGCTAAAGAAGCTTGAAAAGAACCCCAAAAAAAGTTTGTTTTGGGCTATTGATTATGTCCTAAAAAAATAGGGCAATAAGGAACTAAGACGTTCATGGGATTTTATTGTAACAATCTTCAAAGGGGTCATTGAAGATGAAAAAACCGTGGAGTGCTATTAAATAAGAGGGTGAATTTTGGAGAGAGGGGTGCAAAAGCACTCTTTTTTGGTTTTTTGCATACAATTCGAAAACGGAGCAAAATTTCGAGATAATTCCGAAAATCTTTTTTGTAGAGAATAAAATTAACCATCTAAATAGATTTTTGAAAAAAATAAAATTAAAAAAATGTATTTTGTTTACTTAGAAAATGTTGAACTCGTCTGGCAAGGACTTTCAATCATAAAACTGGTCTGACACTATTTTTTTTCTTGTTCGAGAAGGTATACGCTTACATGTGCTCAATACCCGTTTGAGCATAAGTACAAGCACAAGTGGGTTGATTTTGGAAATTATTTTTAGTTTTTAAAAAAATTAGATGGCAACCCTAAAACTGCGTAAGTTTTGAAACTTGAGTTTTATTTTTGACGTAACTAGTCATGACTCACTAATACTCCCAGTTTGAGCGTAAAATCTAATAAGTCCATCAAAATAGCAAAATATGCCATTTATAAAGCATTAAAAAACTTGAAATCAACTTAGTTTGAACGACTATTTCTCGGTCGATTTTTATCCAAACAAAATTTTGAATAATTCATTTTACAGGAAATTTAATTATCTTTCCTTTGTGTTAGGCAATAACTATATACCTATCTCTGCTGGTAAAAAAGTTATAAGCAAATAAGTAAAAAAAAAAACGAAAATTGCGATTATTCACATTTTTTTTAAATTTTTAAATTTTTAAATTTTTTTTTTCAAAAATCTTTTTCGATGGTAAATTTTATTCTCTACAAAAAAGGTTTTCAGTGCTTTTGGACCCCCCTCTCCAACATGCACCTATTAATTTAATGTCACTCCGCGGTTTTCTCCTCTTCAATGATCCCTTTGATTATTATTTGTACCTACAATAAAATCCCATGAACGCCTCAGTTCCTTTTTATATGACATAATCAAAAGCCCATTTGTTATATCCGAGAAATTAAAAATAGAGAAAAGTGTTCTGTGAAAATTTTTAAAAGACTGACAAATTTCAACTTTGGATTTCAGCGTGAGAAGTCAAATAATTTAGAAATTAATTTTAAATAAATAGAAATTGGAGTTTCATATTCTAGGAGTTTTTGAAGAAAAAAAAATATTTCGTGATGTAGCATATCCTCAAATATGGCCAAATAACGTTTTTAATGCTTTTTTAGATATGGATATTGTAAAAAGGTTTACTTACAAAAAAATTGAGTATTATTTTCTATTTCAGTGACAAAAAATTAGCCTATAACGTTTTTTTTCAAAATTGATCGCACATACACACACACACACTCACACACACACACACACGCGCGTGCTTGCGGTTAGCACCGCCATTTTGGATTTAAAAAAAAAGGTTGTGCCGTATTTAAAATAAAAAAGCTGACTAACGGCTTGATTTGATTTTAGAGGGTACCCATTTTTAAGCGTGAAGTAAGCACCGCCATTGTGCTGTATTGTGCACAACTTGTGCTGCATTGTGCCGTGAATATTTTTTAAAAATTCGCAAATTTGCAATTTTTGCGGATGCAAATTTTTCAAATTTCAAATTTTATTAAACAATAAATCTGTGCTATTGCTATGTTGTGCTCAATTTGTGCTGCATTATTCCGAAGAGATGAGAAAGAAATTGGCATATTCGAAACTTTTACTGCCAAAAAACAGTTTTGCAAAGCGTGAAGTTAGCAACGTTTTTTTTCAATTTTCAACAAATAAAAAAGTTGTGCTCTATTGTGCTTAACTTGTGCTCAGCGTTGCCAGAACGGGCTCTTTATCACCAATTGGGCTACTTTAACTTGTCACTCGCTCCTTCAAATTGTGATTTGCGATAAATCCCAATTTGGGTTATTCAGTTTTGAAATTGGGTGATTTTAGGCTCCTTAATAATTGAGACAGACAAATAATTATTTACGAAATAAATTGATAATTTGGGACCAGAGATTATCAATAAATTAATCGATAGTCTCTAATTGGGACCCTTAGAGCAATGTTTCTAGTTCAAACCAGTTGACTGGAAAACGCTGTATGAGCTAGGAAGCAATTAAAAATATGTATGAGCGACTTGTTTAAAAAAAAAAACATTTATTTAAATTGGAACTTGAAAATGATAAAAGCATTATCTTCTAGTATGGAAGACATTTTGCGAGTAAAATTTTAAAAGCTATGTACAGTAGGGTGGTCCTAAAAAAGGTCATTGATTTATTTTAACAAACAAACCCCCCTAATTTGATACAAATAAATATTATTTTACCGTTAGTCTGACCCTCAAGACAAAAAATATTTTATATGGGAAAACACATGAAAATATTCAATAAAATTCTGATATTTTAGAACTTTGGTAGTAGTTGATACAAAAATATAAATTTTAAAGGAATAATTTTAATTTACTTTATTTTGTGCATAATTTTTGAGTGGGGCTATTTTCGGTTCCAGGATTTTTCAAATTGGGTTCCACTTGTCTTGAAAAATCTGGCAACATTGTAGAGCTGCCTTGTGCCGTAAATATTTTTAAAAATTTGCAACCTTTTCAAATTTTACGGACGAACATTTTTCAAATTTTGCAATTTTGTAAAAATTAAAATTGTGCTGCTTTGTGCTCAATTTGTGCTGCCATATTCCGAAGAGATAAGCAAAATCGCATTTTTGTAAATTTTACGGCCAAAAAGAAGTTTTGCGAAGCCATTTTGTGCCCAATTTGTATTGTCATGCATATTTTAATATTTTCACCAAAAATAAATCGAAAATGGCGTTGCTAACTTCACGCTAGAAAATTGGGTACCCTCTAAAAACCAAATCCTTAATACGATTTACAGTACCCCCTTTTTTTTGGAAATCAAAATGGTGGTGCTAACTTCATGCACATGGGGAAGTGAGGGGGACATATAAAAAACATTAGTAGGGAACCTTTTGAAGTCATTCGATTCATTTAACCTATAAATTTTTCACAAAAGGAGCTGTTTTAAGTGCAAATAATTGGATAATATTCTTAAGATTGTTGAACAACTGCTTGGTTCTTAATTTTAAATTTGAAGAAAATTAACCCACAAAATTCCTCCGTTTTAAGTGAAGCGAAGTTTTTAGTGAACTCTACTCCTTGCTATGTTTTGCGTTTTGGCCATAGGTACAACAATTTGACCCATGAGTTAGATGGTTTTTCACCCTTCTAGGACTTCTATATTAAAATATGTAGATAAAATGTCAAGCTAGTCAAATCTAAGACAACCAATTCTGTTGTACAAACGGGAAAAATTTATCTATATTTTTGACATTTTGAGTAAACGCATTTTTCTGTTGTTATCTTTATCTTTTTTGTTTTGTTGATGGATATTTTTCTGTCGTATCTTAAGGTAAAAAATTTTGTATTCTTAGATTATCTTTCAGATCTACAAATTCTTATAGGGGAATAAGTAGGAGAATATGTCAATTTTTCTTCAAATAGCATGGTTCTTTGACCGAGTGTCATTTTTCTTAAGCTTTTTTAACCATTACAAAAGCAAGTAAGGGTGTTTTGTTTATTTAAAAAAAGAAATAAATAGTAAACATATCAAAGATGCAAAATTTGGCTCAAACCAAAACAGCCAAGAAGTCAGATACGTGTTTTCTTCTTAGCACGGCGGAATAGTGAACAAAGTTCATCAATAACATTTCAATGAAGTTTGCCATTTAATTGAACTATGCAACTCTAGAGATTTGTTTAAAGCTAATCTATTAGTAATTTTTACTTTTTAGCAATCCCATTATATTTCATATATTTAACTTTATTTATTTGTTATAATATATATTTGTAAATACATAATGTACATATTTAACTTTTATTCAAAATCTGTTAGCTGCAACCGCTTGTAGATAAATAAATAAATAAATAAATAAATAAATAAATAAATAAATAAAATCAATAACTTTTCAGAGTAAGTAAGTTAGACAAAGTTTATAAATACGACTGTAAATATAAATAAATAAATACAATAAATTTGGTGGCGCAACAGCTCGAGGAGAACCAGAGCCTCAGTTACTGGGTTATTGTAATTGAAAGTCACAATTACAATTACAGGTAATTAGTAATTTGATTGTAATTACACAAAAGTAATTGAAAAGTTATTGAATCTGTTATTAAATAGTGTGTTCAATGTAATTAAAAAACTAATTATTATTTTAATTAAAGTTTAATTTTTTTGTTTTCTTAATTTTTATATTAAATACGATTAAGGCATCCGTTCAAAAAAATATAACAATTCAAACGTATTTCATATCTGAGCTACACAAACTTTTCGAAGTTTGAGTCTGAGAGCTTATTTATAGAAGGCGCATTGTTAATACCCGCAAATGAAAAAAGTCTCTCAACTGGAACTAGATAGATTTACTTTCATTTCCATATTCCCAAAGAGAAAGTGAAATAGTAACAGAAACTCAAAATACAAAGGTTTGAACGCTAACATTTCAAAAACCCAAAGTTTTGAAATGACAAGGTTTCGTAGAGATGTTATTTTGAAAGAGAAAGCTTTGAAAAACGAAGTAACAACAAAGTTTCGAACAAAAAAGTTCCAAAACTCTCGGAACATTGTTGTTCTTTAAGAGATTTTAACGAAATTTATTCAGAATTAAACATTTAAAATTATTTATAAAACAGGGTGTTCCAAAAATATATCATCATATTGCAAAGTCGTTGTTCCTTGAACGATTTCATTGAAATTGCTACAGGTGATAGCTAAAATAGAATTGAAAAATAAAAAATATTTTCAACAGTGTGTTCCAAACAAATATCAACTTTGATGTTCCTTGAGCAATTTCAATGAAATTCACACAGGTAATGGCTGATAAAATGAATAAAACACTAACAAATATTTTCAAAACAGGGTCTTTCAAAGAAATGTCAACTTCGTTGTTCCTTGAGTGATTTCAATGACATTAAAACAGGCGATGTTGATGATTTTGACATATTTTAAAAGAACCCTGATTTTAAAATATTTGTTTCTGTTATTTAACTTTAGCTATCACCTGTGTCAATTTAATAGAAATATCACTCAAGGAAGAACGAAGTTAACTTTTTTTTTTTGGAACACCCAGCCCAAAATTATTTTCTATTTTAATTCTATATTACCTGTGTCAAACTCGTTGAAAACGCTTGAGGAACAACAAAGTTTTGAAAATTTCGGAACTTTGTTTTCGAAACTGGGTCCTTCGATACCTACTTTTTCTTTTCGTAACATAAATTTTTGGAACTTCGTTTTTCCAAACTGTATCTTTTCGAAGCTTTGTCTTTTCAAAAATTTGGGTTTTCACAACTTTATCGTTCGAAACTTTGTCTTTCAAAACTCCGGTGGATTCCCAAAGATCCACCTCTGCTTACAACTCTCAACCATTCCTGCGTGCGTGTTGTTGGCGGAAAAGGATACAATTGTTTGCCGTTTCCGAACTAGATGACAACAAATACTCTTGGAGAATTGGTCAGTTCCTCATTTTTGTTTTTAAGGTGGTAGCGGCTGGAAATCGAACCCAGACTTTTGGCATGAAAGTTTTTATTTTGGCACATTCTTGTCTTTTTTGACGGATTTCATGCCCTCCTCTTAGAAAAATACTGTAGGGGTCTATGTATCAATATCATAAACGAAATAATGAAAACATCCATAACAAGTACCTACGGGTTTAAAATGATTTTTGTTATGCCAAAAAGCACTAACATACAACAGAAATGTTTTAATGAAAATAAAGTTGTCATTCCAAGAAGGGATACACTGATACAATATGAACTTTTTCATATTTTTAAAAACCAAGGATCTGTGAAAGTTTCTAAAAATTCTTTTGTGTATGTGTGCTTTTTTCAAATATAGATGAAAATACATACAAGCTTAGCCTTTCTTTTTACATAAAAGTAAAATTATTCTCCCCTAAAGCCACTAGCACACCCGATTCAATCGTGCATTTTATTTGATGAGCATTTCAAAACACAACAAAAAAAAATAAAAAAAATTTTACTTTTATCAAAACTTCCATTCATTAGGGTTATGAAGTCCGGATTTTGTCTAACATTTTTGCCAACCATAATCCATCTATTTCTATTTGCCGGAAACACGGACCAACATCGTATACATATGTATGTGCGCATCAACCTAACAAATTTTTTTGCCGGAAAGTGCCAGGATTTTATGTTCACCTCAGTTATGATGAAAATAATAAAAAAAAAAAATATACAATTTTACAACCTTCCATCCGTTGTCGTGATGTTGCATCCGACTACAAAATTCTCAGTTTATTATGATTTCCTGTTTGCAGGGAAGCGTGTGAGCTATGAACTTTTTTTTTTTGTCCAAATAAAACTAAAAGCATTATATCTAGATACTCTAACGAACAATTTCAAGGGTTTTATGCCCCTGTAGATACTTGCTTTTGTCGAAATAGGTATTGGGAGGTATACAAAAAAAAGAAAAAAATAATATGTTCCTGTTCATAGACTTCACATGTGCTAACTTTATTTTGAATGTGATTCTCTCGTTTTTCTTCATTTTATATCTTTTGTTAAACCTGACGACCTGCCGGAGTCCTGAGTGTTGGGGTGGTAATAAAGGCCTTTCACATCCACATATGCACACAGTATAATTCATTTAGGTCATTCTCATTTTCACCATAGACTCCAACTTATACCTATACACAACAAGCTACGAGTCTACTCGTATAAATTTGGAAAAGGTGCCGGAAAATAGACTAATAAACCACCATCACCGTTGGCGAGCTTGTTTTCTAACAAAAAAGAAAAACCTAGAGAAGTAAAACCATATTCGAGAATGTTATTTACCATTTTCTACATTCTCTACACGTCTATATAAAAATGAATGGAAATGGGAATTATAAATGTAGAAAGGAGTTTGTGTTTTTTTTGTATAGCTCCGCACAAAAACAATATTTGAAGCTGGTTTTATGTGTTTTCTTCCATGTTGATTTGGCTTTTCTATACGCAATACGCTCCGGGATGCCGCTAGGTTGCAACTCTTGGTTTTCATCTAAAACAAGTTATACCCTCTATTGAAAAATTTGAATGAAACTTTTCACAAAAGAACATTTTCATTTGTTGGAATGTTGAAGCTAAAAATTCGTATTTTTATTTACAAAGAATAAAATTATGATGAACCAAATAAAGGCAGGTACATGACTCTATATGAAGTGTAGAAGATACCTGGCAGCTATCATTAGAAAGAACACCCACTGAATTCCACTAAATCAACATTCTGTACTAACAAATCTGAGTGTTGTTGTCGGTTGGTTGGATATACTATACTGTCCAGCAGACCAGCATATCTACTTATATTAAGTTCAAACTTCATTGAAAATATTATCGCATTAAAAACGATTCCAATAAGTTCATGTCTGGGGCCTAGCCTATCTGAGATGGCCATGGCGTTCACTCTGTACTGCATTATATCAGAGCCTCGAACATAAACAGCTTTCAATAAGAATATTGGTTTATTGTTGGTTCTGAAACCAAGGAAGTATTTATGCATGGCAAGCGCTGCCGCACCATCATAATAAATTTTTTGCTATCGGAAATAGAAACCCTTGCCGTTGGAATTATTTGGTTTCAGAAATGACGGCGTTAAGGACGGTCCACACTATGCCGATCAACATTGTTGGTTAACATTGTCGATCAACATGCTAGTGTGTACGTGAAAACTTTCGTAGCAAACATTTGTGTGGTATGGAATTTTCTGATCGCTGCGTCAGGATGCAACCGAAGGGTTCAGGGTTCGAATCCTGGTGGTACCCAACTTTTTTTTATTTTTTCTTGTGAACAATAAAGTTAAAACGATATTATTAACATTAAATATTTATTCACAACAAATATTGCATTTTTCATCTGGTAAAAATGTGATTAATAACGCACAAAACCAATAAATTATGTTTATTAAAATTAAAACCCTACAAATGTTTTTAATAAAATAAAATTTGTTGAACATCTTTGTCGATTGCTATCCATTTGAATCGGGTTACGTTCGGGTCAACAAATGTTGAATGGCTTTGTCGATCAACACGTCTACACTTACTCAATACTGTTGATCAACGATGTTGATCCACACAGTTCGACATAATGTGGACGCGGCTTTAAGGTGCCGATCAACATTGTTGGCTAACATTGTCGATCAACATGCTAGTGTGTACGTGAAAAACTTTCGTAGCAAACATTTGTGTGGTTTGGAATTTTCTGATCGATGCGTCAGGATGCAACCGAAGGGTTCAGGGTTCGAATCCTGGTATTACCCAACTTTTTTTTTATTTTTTCTTGTGAACAATTAAGTTAAAATGATATTAAATATTTATTCACAACAAATATTGCATTTTTCATCTAGTAAAAATGTTATTAATAACGCACAAAACCAATAAATTATGTTCATGAAATTAAAACCCTACAAATGTTTTTAATAAAATGAAATTTGTTGAACATCTTTGTCGATTGCTATCCATTTGAATCGGGTTACGTTCGGGTCAACAAATGTTGAATGGCTTTGTCGATCAACACGTCTACACTTACTCAACACTGTTGATCAACGATGTTGATCTTCATAATTCGACATAATGTGGACGCGGCTTTATGACACACATTGCACCCGAAACAATGGCTTTATTGAAAAGTCATTTTATTGAGCCGCGAATTATTTCTCATTTCGGACCTATCAATTTATTGATCACCAAGATCGTGTGATATCACATCATTGGAATTTTTAGCTTTGAAATTTTTTTGAAGTAATTAGTCTTCGCCAAGAAGTCAGCAATTATTTAGGGCTTGGAAGCTAACATTATTTGCATAATTGAGCAGATTCCGGTTGCAATACAGGAAAGAGTGATGCAAAATTAAACCTTCGGGTAGTGCTGGCCACGATAGCAAAACAAATGATACTTTTGTAGGTAAGATATTCACGCTTCTGGTAAAGGAGAATCGGCGTTTCGTCCCATATGTTGTAACACTTTCTGATCTATATCACTGGAAAGGTCTCAATGAGTTTTATTATTGTTTGTATGGGCATAAGTCTGTATCTCATGCAAGGAAAGTGTTATAGTCCAATAACTTTTGCACTGCGCTGTAACACCTAATAACAGTTATTAGGCTATAAAACTTTCCTTTCACGAGATACAGACTTATGATTATACAACAAAAATAGCACTCATTGAGACCTTACCAGTTACATATAGGTCCGAACATGTTAAAACACTTAAGACGCAATTTGTGCAGCGAAAGAGTACTTTTGCAGTGCATTAGTTATTATGGGCAATTAAACTTTTCCTAGGCGAGATACAGACTTAATCGCGCACAAGAAAAAGTAGCACTCATTGAGACCTTTCCATTGCTAAATGTCACAAGGTGTTGCAACACTTGGGACGTAACTTGTGCAGGGAAACAGTTATAGTGCAGGGCAACAGTTATTATGGGCTTTTATACTTTCCCTGCACAAGATACAGATTTATGGCTGCACAACAAAAAAATAGCACTCATTGAGACCTTTCCAATGATACAGGTCATAAAGTGTTACAACGATGGGACGCAACTCAATCAATTAAGCCCATTCTCCTTTGAATATAATGAAATTTATCGATAGCGAAATATATTCAGCTAAAAGCAATAGCATATTTCACCCGAAACGCATTTTCGCGACAAAAAATTAGCATTTTTCATTCAATACAAACATACTTACTAAAATTTTGGTGTTTTAATTTGTGATATGATCAAAAGTAAAAATCACAACTTGTTCCTAACTTCCTTAATTTAACATTTTAAGTGGTTGACCCAACCTTGTATGTTTCGCATAATTCCCTAAGGGGGTGGAAATCATATCATATTGTAATATTTTCTGAGGTTCGTTTATAAAACTTTTTCACTTAACGTCCACTTATTTATTTCACAAATTAAAACACTCTACTTTTCTTACTACAAACAAAACAAATTTATTACTATTATAATTGGTGAATTTTATATACTATAAAATTCACCAATTTTACTTTTCACTTTTATTACAACCAACTTTATTCATTCACAATTAAAAACAAGCAGTCTCGCTGCCGGTCAAACATGTACCTTTTATACTTGTTTGACAAACTCTGGAAATTAGTAGAAGGTTCTGGTCTCTGCTTCCAGAGCTTTTCGTAGGGGAAATTTCCTATAATTCCTGTTTCAAAGCTTTTATTTGACAGCTGGTTTCCTACTATAATCCGGCAGATGGCGCTTCTTTGTGTTTGCACTGCGACCGTAAGCTTAATTGTGTCCGTTTGTTTGCTTTTTGGAGTCGTTATAGTTCAAATATGGAAAGTCATTACAATATGATAAGCATTTCATACGCCCAGGCCCTACCTTGTTTTTTCGTCCCATTTCCTAGGGGCTTGGGAAAAAACTCAGCTTACATTTTAATTGTTAAGCCCCATCCTTATTTTTTTTAATTTATTGGGGCTTGAGAAATCAACAGCTTCCAGGTAAAATTACTTACCTTTCATTTTTTAGGTTATAGCAACTTAGAATAAAAGAACCTATGTACGTTAATTCTAATTGCTAACTTATCTTTGTTTTTCATCCGACTCCCATGGGACTTGAAAAAAACACATCTTACTTTCAAAGCTTAGTCCCAATCTCATGGTTTTAGTACAATTTCCTTAGGACTTGAAAAAAAATTGTTTTTTTTTTTTTTTTTTTTTTATAATTTGCACACACTCAAAGGATGATGAATACCATTATAATGTTATGATGTAACACAGCGTGAGCGTTTAGGAAAAGTGGAGAGGGTGTAATAGGAGATGCCGATGCACGTTGATCTTGAATGCTTGTACATCACAATGAAGGGGAAAAATCGAGTTTGGCAAAGCATTCCACATCCGAGTAGTTCGGCTAAAGAAAGAACCTCTATATTTGACAGTACGTCCGAAGTTTGGCTCAAGGGTAAACCGATGAGCATTCATAGCTTGACGAGTATTACGGCGAAATTGCTTCAGAGGGGGAATGCAACTGGCTATTTCATCTGAGCATTTTTGGTAGAAAAAAACGATAGAACAGTGTGAGACAGGAGACATTACGACGGTGTTCTAGCGAAACAAAAGTTTCCGTAATGTTTGAATCACCTATAAGCTTAAGGGCTCTGTTCTGGATTCTATCCAATAAGCTTAAATGTGTAATAGGGGCACCTGACCAGACATGGGAGTTATACTCAAGTTTTGGGCGGATGTTTAAATACTTTTTGGGAAGCTTCAGCCTCTCAAGCCCCCCTCTGGCAACGTGCCTGCTTATTTTTGAACTCGCTTCCTATTTTTAACAGTGACTTGCCTAGTGCTTTATTGATTGTCCTTGCAAATTTTAGTTTAATCAAATTGTTAGCTTTTGCGCTTTGAATGTTTGAATAATTAAAATATTTTATGTTCAGCGCCATCTAGCAACAAACATGAAATTTTTTTATTTTTCGCCATACTGTGTCTCTCTCTTTACAACAAAAATTTTGTTTGAAACTGAGCTCAATCGGATGGTTGTTTTTTTTTTTAATTTTAAGATAATTTTAAGAATTTGGTGTTCAGTGCCATCTAGGGGAAGATTGGAGTTTTTTGATAACGTTATACATATGTATAATCAAGTTGAAAATCCTTTTTTTTTTTTTCAAAAACTGTAGGCGTTTTTCCTTTTTAGCTCGGGGTAGAGTGTGGAGCGAATCGAGTAAACTCTGAACAGAGTATATGATCAAAATTACCATGCTTTTCGATTTTAACATACTTAAGCACTGCACTGTCATCAGATTAGAAATATTGTATTTGCTACCCAAAACAGGATGCTGTTACGAAAAAGTATTACGAACTTTTTTTGTAGAATCCCATGTGCTAAAATTTAAACTGGCTAGATTCTTGAAGAAAATAACTGTTTTCTACATGTTTGCAAAAAATATTTTTTGTACCAAATCAAAAGGCACATTTTAAAACGCTATAAAAGGCCTAGTTTTTCAGCTCAGGGTTAGCTCTGAGTTAAATCAGATTGACTTTATCTTTCAGTTGTCAAAAATCTATTATCATCGAAGAACGAGAACGACACTATGTATATGTATATCACCCCTTCTACGCCTTTAACTCATCACAATAAAACACACTGTATAGACTATCAATAACTTTCACTATCGAAATCGAGATGGCTCCCCATCCTGTCCCTGAGTTAACTCACCAAATAAGGAGAGTTGATTCGAAGTTATCTTAAGTTTTAAGTTCACTGAAAAATACGTTTCAGGAGTTTACTCAGGTTTAACCCTGAGACAAGGATGATCTCGAACTGAAAAAACAAACCCACACTATGCCCATCAACATTGTTCGTTAACATTGTCGATCAACATGCTAATGTGTACGTCAAAAACTTTCGTAGCAACAATTTGTGTGGATTGGAATTTTCTGATCGATGCTTCAGGATCCAACCGAAGGGTTCAGGGTTCGAATCCTGGGGGTACCCAACTTTTTTTTTTGTGAACAATAAAGTTAAAATGATATTATTAACATTAAAAACTTATTCATAACATTGCATTGCATTTTTCATCTAATAAAAAATAGATTAATAACGCACACAACCAATGAATATTATGTTCATGAAATTAAAACCCTACAAAAAATGTTTATAGTAAAATGAAATTTGTTGAACAACTTTTTCGATTGCTATCCATTTGAATCGGGTTTCGTTCGGGTCAAAAAATGTTGATTGGCATTGTCGATCAACGAGTCTACAAAAACAGGGAAGCCTCCTACGAAAGATTTTAAAATATATTCAGACAGATAGAATCGCAGTACCTAAATTTCCATAATAGAAATCATGAAAAAGGTTTCATGTTATCTATTATCGTAATTTTAGTTCTGATTAAAATCTTTAGTTGAACTTGTGTTTTCGAGTCCAAAACATAAAAATTGCCCTATAGTTCCCATATCAGAAGTTAAAATATTTAATTTTGTTTGAATTCTACATTATGTACAATGTTGGTAGTAATTATATTTTCAGGTGTATACACAAACATATGCACACATAATATGTAGCTAACTATTAATGTTTATTTTTGTTCATACACGCCTAAAGGGAATGCAAATTAAAATTATTTTATGTTTTACTAAAACTATTTCAAAAAGGATTAAAGGATCGAAAAACACTCACGTGTTATGTGTACATAGATAATAACTATATAGTTAAGTGGTTTTCATTATAAAATACACACATTAAAAGCAGGGAACAACAATCTCCCTGCCAAATGAGATGTAATTTTTGTTTTTGCTTGGATTATAATTTTGTTTTTGAATAGAAAACATACACACCTACTTCTTAAAGCTTTATAAATTAATGAAATGAAAACTAAACTATAAAATTTAAAATTTAATGTTTAAAATTAAGAGTTTACGTCAGTTAAATGAGATAATTAGTACCTACAAATTTAATTATTAACATTTACATTTTTAAAAAGTTGAGACATTTAGAACAAAAATTGTCTTTCCTTTGACTTTTGTACCTGTAAGACACCTTTGGTGTTAGGAAATCCGGATAGGATTCACGAGTTATAAGAAGAAATTCCCCCTCGTGGTTTTCGCCTTGACGTTGGCGAGGGGGCTTACGATATGACCCTCCAGCAATCCCGCTGCAGGGGCATACAACTAAGAAAAACCAAACAAAAACAGGGATGTTCATCCAAAAGCAAATAAGAATGGTCATGGAAAGCAATACAAATGATGAAATCCGAGCGGGGATATACGCTCAAGTGTCGACAGAAGTCACGGCTGTCGGCGAGGGCTTGGCTTCGCAAGAAGCTAAGTCGCCAGTGACAAATAAAGTAGAAAACCCGACCAAACCCGTCTTAACCAGACAAGCGAATGTGCTCAACCTTGCAGCATCTCTTCTTCCGGCTCTAGATAGCTTAGCTATTGAAGGTAGGGAGACCTCGAACAGACCTCCCTCTATAGGAAGTCAAGCCGAGGACGAGCTGTTGCAAGACTCGAGTCAAGAAGAGATCACGCTGAAGCCTACTGCAACCCCCAAGGCTTCGAGGCAACGCAGTAACTACAGATCCTCTAAAAGATTCGTGAGTGCTACTGAGAAAAAGGACCCAAATACTCTCAGTTCAAGAGACAAGGCCCTTTTGAAAAAACATAGGAAATTGGTGAGGAACTATGAACGTCAGTCGGCAACGACCGCCACTGCACCCATTGTTTCCTCCCAAATACTATTGAACGCAAAAAAGCCAGACAGCGGGAAAGTAATTGCTGCCGCATCTAGGTCTTTCCCTAAAAAGATAAACCGTGAACAGGCGGACAATAACTCTACCGCTAGTACTGGCTCAAAGACGAAACTGGAGACCTCCAGCAAGAAACAGCAGGCCAACGCTTCATCGAACCTGAAAAGGAACGAGAAAGCACAGGTAGGCAACTCTTCTGGAGCGAATCCAGGTTCATCTAAGAGAGCAAGATCGGAGGAGGCAACCAAGACTGAAGGTTATAAAAAGCTTAAAACCAACAGTTTTGACACCACCCCGATCGATCTGCAGGTGGCCATAAAAAGTCGAGACGACCCGGATGGGAAAATCACGGCAAAAAATTGGTTACTCGTGGAAAACGAAATCATCAAAGCCATGATGGTGACATCCGAGGATGATAGTTCTGAGGACTACACATTTGATGGAGCTGGTTGGCGAAAGGGAGTAAAAGTGGTTTGCTGTGGGGACCAGAAATCCCTGGAGTTCCTCACTCACACAATCACCAATATTGGCGAACTGTGGGAGGGGGCATCTCTTGGGGTTCTTCCCGTCACAGCTCTGCCACTTCGCCAGCAGGTTAATATATGGATTCCTCCTCCTGCCATGCATGAGGATGCATCCGTGATTAAACTGCTGGCGAAATAGAATAAGGAGCTGCCCATTCTAGAATGGAAACTTCTTCATTCCAAGAAGAGTCTCAGAGGGGAAGGGAAGGACCTCTTGTTCATGATTGACAAGAAATCTGACCTTCTTCTTAAAGGGAACGAAGACGTGTTGAGATATGGTCTCGGAACCGTAAAGATAAGGAGGCATGTTAGCAAAGGGGAGTCAAAAGCTGCTGGTGGTGCAAATTAATTTGCATCACGCTAAAGCAGCGACGCACGACCTAATGCTCTACATGTCTCAGGAGGCCGTGGATGTGGCCTTAATCCAAGAACCATGGATTCGTAAGAATCAGGTACAAGGATTGAGGTCAAAAAACTATAACCTGTTCCACTCCACGTCAGAAGGTGAAATAAGAAGTTGTATTCTAGCGAAAAAGTCAATTAATGCTTTCTTTTTATCTAGGTACAGCAACAAGGACAACGTGGCAATCAGCGTTGAGTCCAAGGAAGGTAACTTCGTCTTGGCATCAACGTACATGCCGTACGAAGAGGAAAACCCACCATCAAAGACAGTCCGCGATCTTGTGGGACACACCACAGCAAGAGGGACACCTTTGGTGTTGGGATGCGATGCCAACGCCCACCACACTCAATGGGGAGGTAAGGATGTCAATAAAAGAGGTGAGTCAATTTTTGAATACATTCTCTGTTCAAACCTTAGACGGTGTCCACATTGGGTATGAAAAAGTGGATTTTTAATGACTTTTCAGTATTCACATCTCACTTCAATGAAGGAGTGGGAGCGAGATATGAATACTGAAAAGTCATTAAAAATTACGTCTGTGAAGTTAGCAGGGCAACTTTCACCCACGCAATTGGGACCTTGACAGGAATTTGCAGTTTTTTTGCATTTTTTTTGCATTCCTGTTCCCGATTTTGCAGTTCGCCAAATAACGGTGTAAATTAGTGACCTGCTAACTTCACAGTGAAGTTAGCAGGTCACATGGCGTATCTCAGGAACCAAGCGTGCTAGAAACTTGTAGTAAGGCTCCAAATTTGCAGTTTTTTTGCATTTCAAGAATAGGCTGGGTCAGAATTTTGAAGTCCTTTTTTTGAAAAAAATTTCATACTGACCTGCTAACTTCACAGTGAAGTTAGCAGGTCACATGGTGTATCTCAGGAACCAGGCATGCTAAGAACTTGCAATAAGGCTCCAAATTTGCAGTTTTTTTGCATTTCAACGATAGGCTAGGTCAGAATTTTGAAGTCCTTTTTTTGAAAAAAATTTCATACTGACCTGCTAACTTCACAGTGAAGTCAGCAGGTCACATGGTGTATCTCAGGAACCAGGCATGCTAGGAACTTGCAATAAGGCTCCAAATTTGCAGTTTTTTTGCATTTCAACGATAGGCTATGTTCAAAATTTGAAGTCCTCAATTTAAAAATTTCCCAAGTTTGACTTCAATATGAGGCAAGTAGGCCACATCGTGTATCTCACGAACCAAGCATGCTAGGAACTTGCAGTAAGGCTCCAAATTTGCAGTTTTTTTGCATTTCAAGAATAGGCTAGGTCAGAATTTTGAAGTCCTTTTTTTGAAAAAAAAATTCATACTGACCTGACTGACTTCACTGTGAAGTTAGCAGGTCACATGGTGTATCTCAGGAACCAGGCATGCTAGGAACTTGCAATAAGGCTCCAAATTTGCAGTTTTTTTGCATTTCAACGATAGGCTATATTCAAAATTTGAAGTCCTCAATTTAAAAATTTCCCAAGTTTGACTTCAATATGAAGCAAGTAGGCTACATCGTGTATCTCACGAACCAAGCATGCTAGGAACTTGCAGTAAGGCTCCAAATTTGCAGTTTTTTTGCATTTCAAGAATAGGCTTGGTCAGAATTTTAAAGTCCTTTTTTTGAAAAAAATTTCATACTGACCTGCTAACTTCACAGTAAAGTTAGCATTTTGGCTATGTTCAAAATTTGAAGTCCTCAATTTAAAAATTTCCCAAGTTTGACTTCAATATGAAGCAAGTAGGCCACATCGTGTATCTCACGAACCAAGTATGCTAAGAACTTGCAGTAAGGCTCCAAATTTGCAGTTTTTTTTGCATTTCAACGATAGGCTATGTTCAAAATTTGAAGTCCTGAATTTAAAACTTCAAAGTTAGCAGGTCAGTATGAAATTTTTTTCAAAAAAAGGACTTCAAAATTCTGACCTAGCCTATTCTTGAAATGCAAAAAACTGCAAATTTGGAGCCTTACTGCAAGTTCCTAGCATGCTTGGTTCGTGAGATTCACGATGTGGCCTACTTGCCTCATATTGAAGTCAAACTTGGGAAATTTTTAAATTGAGGACTTCAAATTTTGAACATAGCCTATCGTTGAAATGCAAAAAAACTGCAAATTTGGAGCCTTATTGCAAGTTCCTAGCATGCTTGGTTCCTGAGATACACCATGTGACCTGCTAACTTCACTGTGAAGTTAGCAGGTCAGTATGAAATTTTTTTCAAAAAAAGGACTTCAAAATTCTGACCTAGCCTATTCTTGAAATGCAAAAAAACTGCAAATTTGGAGCCTTACTACAAGTTTCTAGCACGCTTGGTTCCTGAGATACGCCATGTGACCTGCTAACTTCACTGTGAAGTTAGCAGATCACTAATTTACACCGTTATTTGGCGAACTGCAAAATCGGGAATAGGAATGCAAAAAAAATGCAAAAAAACTGCAAATTCCTGTCAAGGTCCCAATTGCGTGGGTGAAAGTTGCCCTGCTAACTTCACAGACGTTTAAAAATTCACTTTTTCATACCCAATGTGGACACCGTCTTATGTTATGTAATAAGGGTAATCACCCAACATTTAGGAACAAAAACAGGGAAGAGATTCTAGATCTCACTCTTATGAGCAATAATGATAAAATTTCTGTAGGGAATTGGAGAGTCTCACCTGAGGAATCTTTCTCAGATCACTTTAGGATACTCTTTACTCTAGACAGGAACAAAAATGAGATTAAGCCCTTTAGAAACCCAACTAGAACAAATTGAACAGAGTACACAAAATGGTTGAACGATCGTATCGACCCACCAGAGGAAGAAACGCTTTCGGCAACCTCAACCATAGATACTGTTGTTCAAAACCTTACTAGTGAAATGAGAACGGCTTTCGAAAGACACTGCCCTATAACTCGTAACATTAAACCCACTAGCCCACCATGGTGGAACAGTGAACTTAAGAAACAAAGAACAGGGGTCAGAAAACTTTTCAATAAAGCCAAACTGAGTAAATTAGATATAGACTGGAATTCTTATAGAGCTGAACTTAACTCATACACCAAGGAGTTAAGAAGAGCCAAAAAGGATTCATGGGCTAGACACTGTGAATCCATTGAGAATGCAAGTGAGGCAGCGAGACTTCGAAAGGTCCTTGCCCATAATCCCACGATTCCGGGATATACTAAACATCCCGATGGATCGTGGTCGAACTCGAGCCAAGAAACACTTGAATTTTTTATGGAAACGCATTTTCCTGACTGTAAGAGCCCTGAGGACTCAGGTTATAAACAACCAGACCCCTTAGAAGCTCTACAACCAGCACCAGAATTGGATCAGGTTATCACAGAGCAGAAGATTATGTGGGCAATAAACTCGTTCAAACCTTTTAAATCAGCTGGACCAGACGGGATTATTCCGGCATTTCTTCAGCATGCTCTACAGATAATCACCCCATGGCTTAGGGTAATCTTCAAAAGTTGTGGTTAAAGTTGTCTTTATTCCAAAAGCTGGAAAACCGACACACTCGACCGCAAAAGATTACAGACCAATAAGTCTCTCTTCGTTCCTCCTCAAGACCCTGGAGAGAATTATTGATCTGCATGTTAGAGACCTTCTCAACTCAAACATTTTGTGCAGCTACCAACACGCTTACCTTAAAGGTAAGTCAGTGGAGACTGCGTTGCATGAAGTCGTTTCACAAGTTGAGAAAAGTCTCGAGCACAAAGAGCATACCCTGGCAGCATTTTTGGACATTGAGGGATTTAGAAATAAGGGCATCAAAATTGTGGCCTATGCAGACGACATAGTAATTTTGATATCGGGTAAGTTTCTTACCACCATCAAAGATATTATGGAATCCGCACTTAAAGAACTATCTTCTTGGGCAGCACAAAACGGTCTTGGGGTTAACCCTACAAAAACCGAACTAGTTCTGTTCACGAATAAAAAGAAATTAGGGGATCTTACTCCTCCCAGGCTTAATGACATTTCTCTGAAACTCTCCAAGGAAGCTAAATATCTTGGAGTAATCCTTGATTCCAAGCTAACATGGAAACATAACACAGAGGAAAGAATGAAAAAAGCACTCTGCGCTTTCTACACATGCAAAAAGACCTTCGGTACACGGTGGGGTATGCAACCGCAGGTAATCCAGTGGATGTACACGACGGTAGTTCGCCCCATACTTACCTATGGTTCTATAGTGTGGTGGAAGGCTGTTGAAAAGTAAGCTATCTCAAAAACCTGAATAAGGTACAGAGACTAGCCTGTATAGAAGTAACGGGGGCACAGAGGTCTACGCCACAGGCAGGTTTGGAAATTATTTTAAATCTTCCAGCCCTAGACGAGTACACAAGATGACCAGCAGCCAAAAGCGCATTTCGACTCAAAGAACTGGACTTTTGGAAGCACAACACCAATGGTCATGGGTCTATCTTACAAAGGTATGACACAGTGGTTGGACTTGATATGAAGACTGATTATATTCCACCGCAAATGGATTTTAACAAACACTTTTCTACTTCAATACCCGAAATACATGGATGGGAACCCAACTCACTAATAAGTGAACAGGGTATCCCCTTCTATACTGACGGTTCAAAAATGGAAGAAGGAACAGGTGCGGGGGTGTTCTGTGAAGCCCTTAATATTAGAGAATCATATAAACTCCCAGATGAGTGTAGTGTCTTTCAGGCTGAGATTTATGCTATTCAAAAAGCGGCAGAATAGGTACACAAGAAAAAACTGATCTTGTCGGAGATCACATTTTTTGTGGACAGTCAAGCTGCGATCAAAGCAATAGCCAGTGAGACCATAAGATCCAAAACAGTGGCAAAATGTCGAGGCATACTGATCAAAATTTGCAACACTAACCGAGTCAAACTCTGCTGGGTTCCTGGACATAGCAATATAGAAGGGAATGATGTAGCAAGGAAGGGGTTATTATCAAATGGAAACAGTAGTAGCCAATTAGACATGGGACTAGACATCCCGATCAGCGTAATTAAAACGAACATAGACCTAATAACGAAAGAGCAAATCAATAAATCCTGGATTACCAGGAACGACTGCGTTATCTTTAGAAGTCTATGGCCTGGAATTAATGAAAAGGAAACTCAGTATATTCTATCGCTGAGTAAAAAGAACATTAGAATCTTTATAGGTGGCCATTGGCACAATGACCAGCAGACTGGGTGTATTCGCACCCGACTGTTGTAGGAACTGTCAGGATGTAGAAGAAATAGAAACCATTAAACACCTGCTCTGCGATTGTCCAAACCTCCAAACAAGCCACCTCCGTTACTTGGGAAACAGGTTTGTTGGAGAACTGGACGATCCTGCGCAGGCCTCAATGGTAAATATAAGGAAATTCATAGAGAGCACAGGCTGGTTCGTAAATGAGCCAGTCTATCTGAATCATAAGTTTGGGAGCATCTCTGCTTTCTTTTTGTAAGGGAATCACAATGGACCAACAGGCCCTCGTGTACGCAACAGCCTCTGTGCTTTTCACACCCCTCCTAACAACCTAACCTAACCTCTTTGAATAAAAAATTTCAGCAAAAACTATTTTCAAACCTAAAATTTTGAAAAAAAAAATATTTCGTCTTCAAAATGTTGACTTTGAAGTAATTTTTTGACAAAGCTGTTCTTCGAAAAAAACTTAATTTTAAAAGAAACCATAAGAATGGACTTCTGGCTTTTCAAAAAGCTACAAAACATTTCTGTAAGTGTGGCCGTTGTATTTTTATTATTTTTTTTATTTTATGTAATTATTTTATTAAATTGGGAGGAAATATTACACCCCTCCCCCTCCATTTCACTATGCGAAAAAAAGTGAAATTTATTTTACTCCTACAGCGACTATAGGGGATGAAAATAAAAATCTGAAAAAAGTAGGGAATTTGTTTTCCTTCATTTAGAGCCGATTTAGGCCCATCCACGATGACTTTTCTTTTAACAACCACCCTAGTGTCCATATTTCCCTTTTTTCCATTTTGTTTGCCGATTTACTGAATCAAATTTTATTTTCCTCAAGACAAAGTTTTTATATAAACCTACCTATTGTTATACGAAAAAAATAAATCAAGGTTCATAAAATCGCCTTAGTAATATAATTTCTTTATTAAGGTGGTCTTATCTACTAATGTCCTTATGATCCTACATATTTTGGTATATAGGTACATATATACTACATAGCACTTTTGTACAAGGTTCACCAACAAATCTGTTGCAGATGTCGAAAAGTAATTCATCAAAACAAAAACAAAACTAATAATAGAGAAGATATTATAATCCAAACAACAAAGTTTCGTTCCTTTGTTTTCTCTGTTTTCTTTAATCAAATATAATTACATAATAAAACAAACATTCTTCAAAAAAAAAAAAAAAAAAAACAACAAAAATCATAGGCCCTCCCCCCTGCTTGTTCAATAGAAATCATTGATTGAATACCATGTTGAAATTTATCTACAAGGGTCATGGGATAATTTTGACCATTGTGTGCTACCACAACCCAGAAAAGGAAAATCAATACCTCAAAAAATAATCTGGTTTCTTATGGTGTTTTTATATATGGACGAAGCTTCTTCTCTATACTCCATCATATTTTACAAAAACAAAAATGAAAACAAACAAAAACCTAGAAGAATATGAAACAAAAAAACACAAAAGAAAATTAAGCCGTTTCGATATAAACCATATATTTTCAGCCTCTAGCTACATTTATGTATACTTTTAGTCCTTATTTCCCATTCAGACAATAGCAATGTTAATTACAGACTCAGCTATGACCTCGAGGCGAATTGTTTTCCCTATACACCACTTCCGGTCCTTCCGGGAACTATTTTAAGAATGAGAGATATAGACAACGAGAGAGTTTTCTATGGCTTGGGTTTGAGTGTATATGTGGCAACTTTATGGATTGTGTGTTTATTATTACCCCAATCCCCAACCCAATTCGTTTGTTATGTTTGTAGGAAGGATTCAGGTGTGAAGTAATAGAAGTTAAATGAAGGAAGTAGATTATAACAAAATCAGGGAATATGATGACAAAAATAAAGCTCTTTATGACACTACTAAGCACCTTTTAGCAAGAATGATAAGCCAGCACTTAAGTGTTATATTTTTTCAAAATTTAAAAGAATATTCATGTTTTGAATATTTTTGGGTAATAAATCATAACACTGGCTTTCTTTTAAAACCTCATAAACTCAGCTACTCAGCCTACCCTAAGTGTCTTTAATGTCAAATTTTAGATTACTGTACACACAATATATTCTACGTTGGTCTTTTCGAGGGGCTTGCTAGGTTTTCCATCACACTTTAATACCCTTAAATCATGTTTATCTCTTCAGTGAAGATATAATAGTTAAGTGAAAATTTAAAAAACAGTGTGTCAGGAATGCAATACCAAGTATTAACAGCTATAAATTGACACTTAAACAAAAACATCAATGCAATTCTTCAGTAACGCTTTAAGGGTATACTTTTGAACTCTCCACTTTGCATGTTCAGAAGTTCAGAAAAAAAGTATCAACCACTAATTATATACAAAAAATATTATTATTTAATATTGACTTACGGGTTTATGACATCCCTTATTATGTATGGATTAATTAACTCAAATTAAATTGGCACGTTAATCGGCAATCTTTTCATTTATTTTAAATTGAGACGCTTATTAAATTGCATTAACATGGTCAATCCGGATAAGGACATCACACAGGAAAAAAAACCCTTTTCCCAATATTTCCAAGTCAATATCAGTGTGGCTCGGTGTTGGGCGCCATTTGACTATAGATATTATTCAACAAAAAAAACAAAAAGAGAAGAAAAACATTGCTCACCCTTTGGTTGTTTTTTTTTTGGTAGCTGGAAGCATAGTGTCACTTATAGTAAATGAAACGTTAAATTTGCCCTATTTCGTGTGCCTTGTCGTGACGCGTACCCTAACTATTATAGGTGGAAAAACGCATGCGGCAACGGTGACTGAATCATTAATGCAATCGCATATCGCAAGAGTACGAGGACAGCTGCAAAAAAAAAAAAAAAACTCGATTCAGGACAACAAGGGCAATTATAAAAATAATATCCTCTTGATGCGGCTGGTAACATTCATTTAATTGGGTCGTGTTGTTGGGCCTGTATATCAGCATAGTCATGTTTATTTAAGGTGACATACAAATCGATTTATTTTTAAAAGTTTTCGTTTACTCCATGGAATGAAAGCTGAACTGTTTTAACTATTATGTACCTACTTTAAATTGAAATACATAGAAGTAAAAATAGAGGAATTAAACTACTAATCGAATGAAAAAAAAAAATAAAAGCAGGCGGAAATTTTGCAAGTACCTAGTTTCGGGGGTAGGTATACAATACATACAACTTTAAGAAAATAGAAGTTCCTACAACTTAAATTTAAGTTGATAACCTCCTATGCCACTTTTCGGGTGTATTAAGAAACGCACTGCACCGATTAAATGAATCATAATTTGACCGCAACAAATTACAAAAAATGTTTTATTGAAATCCGCCCACTACCACGCCCATTTTTCTTTTATCTAGATTTCTCGAAAACGTCACTGACGTGGATAAAGTTAGCAGAGTTTGTTCTTATCAGTGATATAAAGATTAAGGAAGCACTTTTGGTAAAAGCCACAAGCTGTCACGCTCACTTTTTTAATGCAAATATATATTAGTTATTGGGAAACTGTCCCAGCGAGTAACGATTAAGTTATCAAATAAAAAAATAAAACCCCCCCAAAATAGAGGCCTCTCATACCAGATTGGAACAAATTATTTATTTGATACTCTTTCATAATGTAAGGAATTGTTTTTGATTTTGCTGCTGAATGGAAAATCACAATATTATTTATGTCAATCATCTTTGTGGAGAAATCTTATTAGTTAAAGAAAGAGAGGTAGCCACGCTGCTATAGCGATACAAAATATTTTTATTTTTTTTAATTTTGGTGGGGGAAAAACCCCTATTTATTCAGTTTAATATAATAGCCTTTTCACACCGCACCGCAATCTCGATTCCGAGCAACAAGATTTCAAAATCTACTTGGAATCGTTCATACCACACATAATATAGAGTTTTTATTTGACATTTCAAAAGAATTTAAGTGCTCCTACGAACTCTAAAAAAAAATTCCATTGCAATCAGCCAAAGTCCCAAGACACAATTGTACATATTCACTTTTTCCTTAAATAAAACATAAAAAGGACCAAAGCCTGAATACACTGTACGCATACATATGAAATCTCTTTTTTCTATCTCCTCTCTTCTAAGGGTAAACTGTTATACGGGAGAGAAAAAATGAGTATTTAAGTGTGATTGTGAATAGGCCAGTTAGATTTTGAGAAGATTTCGTCGTAAACTACTAGATTACGAAATCTTAAAATGTATGGGAAATCTAGTTGATTTGATGAGATTTTGGACTTTTGGCTCGGGCTCTGGACCTTTGGTACCTCATATGAGGGAAATTAATACAAAAATATCCCACCTAATTGGTCAATAATTCAATAATTGGTCAGAAAAGGTCAACTGGTCCCAGAAATTGGTCAGCCCTAGGTAACTTTTAATCAAGGCATATACTTTATCAAGGTCGCTCAAGGTCACGCGCGATTTTTGGCACCTCATTTAAGGGAAATTAGCCAAAAATTTATTCCATCCGAAAGATTTCTAGATCGTGATAAAAAGTCAACTATTTTCAGTAATTATGAATATTTAATGAATTTAAAAAAAAATTTCAAGGTCAAAACGATTTTTGGCACCTCATTTTAGGGAAATTTGCCAAAAGTGTGTATCATCTGAAAAATCTATAGATCTATATAAAAGGTCAGCTAGTTTCAGTTATTGGTCAGGTATAGATTTTTTTTACGAATTTTAAAAAATTTCAAAGTCATTTACACAAATTTAATACTACCAGAAAGGCCCTAAGATCTTTACAAAAGGTCAGCTAATTTCAGCAATTGGTCAGCTACAGATTCATTTTTAAGATTTTTTAAAGTATTTTTTTCTAGGTCACGAATCGTTCATGACCTTGAAAATAAAACTTAAAAAAGAAAATCGTATAAAAGAATCTATAACTGACCAATTACTGAAACTAGCTGACCTCTTATACAGATCTTAGGGCCTTTCAGATTGTATTAAATTTTTGTAAATTTCCCATAAATGAGGTGCCAAAAATCGCGCGTGACCTTGAACAGTAGCTGACCTTTTACAGCCATGAAGAGGCCTTTCAAATTGCATACTTTTTTTTTTTTTAAATGACCCAAATGAGGTGCCAAAAGTTTTTTTTGTGACCTTGAAACGAACTTCAAAAAATCATAGAAAAAAATCTATGGCTGACCAATTTCTGAAAATAGTTGACCTTTTATCACGATCTATAAATCTTTTAGATGGTATAAAATTTTGGCAAATTTCCCTTAAATGAGGTGCCACGTGACCTTGAGCGACCTTGAGAAAGTTTAATCTTTGATTAAAAGTTATCTAGGGCTGACCAATTTCTGGGACCAGTTGACCTTCTCTGACCAATCACTGACCGAAAAGATGGGATATTTTTGTATCAAATTTCCCTCATATGAGGTGCCAAAGGTCCAGAGCCCCTTACGCCATTGTATGAATACCCTTAATATTTGTTTTTACCTTCTGTTAAATGGAATATTGAACTAAATTGAACTAAAATGAACGTACTATTGTAGTAGCGTGAATTGAACTTAATTGATCGCTCACTCAAATGAAGTAAACGAGATAGGTCCGTTGCAGCCAGAAGGGGTTCGGTGGGTGGGTATATAAAAGAGAATAACGTATATTACGAGAGATAGTAATAAAAGAGATAAAGTTGTAGAGTGACATGCAGTTGCAATCAATGGAACCGGAGAGTAGTCAATGAATGAAGAGAATGTCTAATATTTCTCTTCGTTCTTCCAACGAATTCCAGTGATTAGTTTAAAGCAGTCTAGATAAGGAGGCAGAATCAGAGGATTGTTCCAAGATAGTGCTCGAAGAGCAAAGCGTAGGAAACGACACTGGATGCTCTCGAGTCTGGAAATGTCAGTAAGGGGACCTTACTTCAGAGGCATATTCTAGGAGTGGACGAACAAATTATATATGTTAGGACCGGATTACATAGGGATTGGAGAATTCTTTGGACCATTTTTTGACGAAGTCGAGCATTGAGTTTGTTTTGGGAATGATATCGTCTATGTGAGTGAGAAAAATGGGCTCTGGGTCATATGAAATGCCAAGGTTGCAAACATTATCAATGGTGTGTATGGGTGGGGTAT